>JALDAQ010000134.1:0-26288 GCA_025584915.1 Monochamus saltuarius
GTGATAATAGTATATTGGGCACTTCATCTTGAATAAAATTCCTCGGCGATGCTTTTAACAATATTTTCTTCACGGCAGCATGAAGAATATTGCTATTCATTTGTCTATGTTGGACAACAGTTTCTGTAAGAAGTCAAGATATTTTTTTTAATCAGGCAATATGATTTTCTTCGATAATAGGACAATAGTCGTAGCTCCTATCTCCCATGATGTATATTGAGATTGAGATTTGAGTGTTGATTGGTGATTTTACGACTGCTTTAACAAGCACCTGGTATATGGTAATAGTGTCAGGATTGTGGAAACATTACTCATTTCCGAAAAAAAGTGCTTATTCAAGCTTACAATATTAATCTGGCAACATTGGTACAATTTAGGGGGAAAAATTAATCCAAAATATCGTTAACTGTCAAATTCAATTCATAATATATGTAACTGTTGCTTTAATCATACAAACAAACATTCATTATATTTTCATCAAAATATTTAAGAAACTGCAATTGAGAGCAACAAAACTATATACTACACTAACTGTTTCCATTATATATTGGACTAAATTGCAGAAAATGATCGTTTTAAAGTGACCGAATATCGAAAATTATGTTGATAATAAAAACAATTTCGCAACGTCGAGCATGACGTAAGACATCTGAATTCTTGCCGCGAGTATAGTTTAGTTTTCAAATATAGTAAACAACTGGCATTTAACAATCGTTTTGATTTGAACAGATGTCAATAATTTACTGTTTAAAATCGGAGTGAAATTAAAGTAGTGTATTGTGTATTATCACTGAACTGTAAACAAAAATGTATCATCTATAAATAAAATGTATCACTTTATTTTCACTATTTATTATTTCACATTTCGGCCAAAATGTTAGACAACTTTTCCTAGTTTAGTCTAATTGTATGTTTTTTACAACTGCATTCAAAGGGTACCCTTTAGGTGTGCTACCAGGTCAAAGTAGGAATAAAAATCCTTCACTTCCAGTTGAAATAAATACATTTTGATAGTTTTAGTTGTTATATTTTATACTAGGGGTAATAAATATTTATTTGATATTATTGACTATTTTTTATGTATAGGTATGCCATTTTAATATTTCTACTGAAAATTGATGATGTGGTCACAAACCAATTTCTACACTTCTATGTTAATGAACAAAGTTGTCTGCTGCCATAGGTATCACTATATTTTAAGTTAAACTATTATAGGCTCCACTTTGATCGTATTCCTTCAAAAAAGATTTTTACAATTTAAAAAATGAGGATATTTGTGTTAGAAAAACAATTATAACTAAACCTTTATTGTATAATAAAACAGTGTGTACATAAAAATGTAAAACAATAACGCACATATAAAAACAAATCTGACTGAAGACCCACATGAAATGAAATTATATTAGTCTAAGACAAATATACACTACAAAAATTATTAATTTTTATCCAAGAAAAGTGTCAAGTAAACGATTATCTTTTTCTCCAATTTTCAAAATTATGGTTATTATTTATATTTTTATAATATAAAATATGTATGTAACTCTTGGTAGGTAGATACTTATCATCATTTCCCAACTTAAGTTTACGGCACCTTTTTATCTCACTTTGAGGAATTTGTTACCAGATAATGCAGTAATTCAGACATTAATTTTTAAAAATACCATATTTGTAGGCTTTTCATACTTCTTAAAAAAAAACGATCAGAGTGAATCTTAATATTTTTGTAATAGTATATTTTTGAATTTCTGTAGAGAACTTGTGCTTAGGATTACACTGAGTGGTCTATCTCCAGTAATACGGAAAAAATGTAACTTAAGTCTAGTACTACCAGACGATCAAATCCTTGTCTATTATTAGAAAGAGATTTGTCAATCCTTCACTGTAACCCTAAAAGATGGTTCTATCTAAAAACAAAGATCGAAAGATATCAATTTTTAAATTTATATACAAATTTAAAAATGTAACAGTTCTTGATATATTTTAATTCATTTCAACTATTTAATTTTTTATTTAATGAATTAGCAGGAAAAAGGATATTTTCCAAGTTTCCACATTTTTTACACCTTTTCTTGTACGATTATCCACACTTGATATAGAATAACTTATTAGATTTTAATTTTAATAGTCATTTATGCAACAAGTACAAAAAGTAAGTGGTTATTGCACGTAACGTGAAGTTGTCCAACGAGGTCGTCAGGCCGAGTAGGACAACACGTCGAGTGCAATAACCACTTTTAGTACGAGTTGTATACAATATTTTTTCTACGTTCATGCAAAAACCAAAAAATGTTATTTAGATGACACTAAGTCTAGGAAAATTTGACGTCGATTTGAACGTTTAGGTTTGTCATGATGACAAAATGCTGTAGTAGAATGACAGATGAATGCAATAAACATTTTATTGCACTAGTGCAATAAAGAACCACTTTTCCCACTAAATATAGTTCAATAAAGTTTTGTTTTTTGCATGAACGTAGAAAAAAATATTTAATTATTTGTGTGCATATAAAATTATGAAACTACTATTAAATTGTTTAATGTTTATCTGTAGAAAGAAACAAGCACAAAAACTGTTACAAAACATTTTTTCCCCTTTTATAGGAAATCCTTTACCGATCATGTAAATGAAAACTCTGGACATATAGATGCAACTTTCACTTAATCACATTCATATTTTAATAGAAATACATTTTTATAGAATCATGACAGAAAAGTATTCTATATAGTTTATGAGAACAATATTTTTTTTTGTTTCAATATAATATTTGTAATGTATATCCAATGGAAATGAAATTGCTTATGCTTGGAAGACGTACTTGTATTATATCCATTTCATATGAATTTAATCACAATATGTTTGTATCAGATATGAAGCCCCCAGCTACAAACAAATATGTCAAAGATAAACAAATAGACTTCTAGAAGTTAGAATTATCAAAATCGAACTACTGGAACTGTTTTAGTTTGAGCAAGCACCTTCTTTAATGATTCAGATGTATCAAGTCCCCAGACATCTAATGGAGTTCTGCTCATACAAGCAAATCTGAAAAGTAATACTAAAATTGAAACTAATATACCTATATGTATTTTTTAAATTCATTATTTTTCACTTTTCCCTTTTTAAAACTTTCCAATTGACATAGGACGTTTATATTTTATGTAATTTTAAACCATACAGCATCTAAATAAAAAGTTAAGATGTTAAGATATCTTAATATTATTACCTTCCTCCTGATATGGAATGCAAAAATTTCCAATAACTTGGCCTTAAATTAGTTGGTTCTAGTATAGCAGCATGGAAGAGAATAGCAGTACTAAAGCAGTACAAAAATTCTGTAAACCCAGGTACTTTTGGAAATACGCCTTTATCGATTCCTAGATTATATGTAATCTGTAACAATAAATTACAAACAGTAAGTAACTAATTTTTAATTAATTTGACAAGGATTAGTAATTACACATTCAGTTTTAATAATATAGTATTATACATAATAAGAAACAAATGATAAAAATTTTAAAAATATAAATAAATTATAATAAAACAATTATGTATTCATAATAAGAAATACAGGATGTCCGGAAATAAATGCAACATAGAACAAGAGTAGATCCCTGATGGTAAAATAATGCGATGTTGCCAAACTTACCTTAGTCAAAAGTTGATGGTTAAAAAGATACAATTTGTTTCAAATTTTGACGTCACTAGTAAAGGGCACCATTTATGGCACATCATGCTAGTTTAGATGACAGAATTTTTTTGCGGCTTAGTGTGGCAAGGTTTGATGAAACCGAATTTTCAACAGTGGTTTCATTGAGGCAAAAAGATTTCATCAAAGTAGGCCGATTTTCTTGTAATTTTGCACGTCGTCATAATTTACCTGTCTGAATAACTTTTTCAAGTAATGTTTTACTGTATTTTCAGTGGAAAAGGCTGTTTTTGTGAAACCAAAACAGTTTCTACTCGGTGCACTGAATATTTCGAACAGGCTTATTTAAAAAACGGTTACTCCTAACGACCAACAATGTATACATCTTTCAGATAAAAAAGGTAGGAGAATCAACTGTTTCAATAGTCAGATGGATACACTGAGAAAAGAATTCTGTCATTTAAAAGAAGCATTATGTGCCATATGTGGCGCATTCTACTAGTGACGTCAAAATTAAAAACAAATTTGAATTTCTCACCCCCAAAAACCTCCGATGTAAATATTTGGATTTTTTTACAAGTTATTTACAAATATAATAAAATTTTAACTTTGGCACCCTGTATCTTTTTAACCATCAACTTTTGACTAAGGTAAGTTTGGCAACATCACATTATTTTGTCCTCAAGGATCAACTCTTGCTCTATGTTGCATTTATTTCCGGACACCCTGTATGGTAATATTAGTAATACAAAGTTACAATTCTTTGTACCGAAATTTATTTCCTTTTCTGTAATATCACTATTGGCATTAGACCTTTTTTATGAATGAATTGGTGTGTGCTCTTTGTATTTTAAGCCTATTTCGTAATGCCATGAATAATTTAGTTAGTGTGGTTAGAATAACAATAAATGTGCATAGTTGACCTTTAGCATCCTCGTCTAACAAGTAACGTTGCACGCTCACTCTCTGTCACTTTATTTTAATTAGGTACCTAGCATCTTTAACGGCAGGCAACTCCTATTTGCGGCTTGTTTTTTATAAGCAGACATGTTACATCACGTACAGAAAAAAATTAGCTTTAATGTGGCACAATTGAAATGAATATACGCCATGAACGTAAAATTTAACAAAATTATACCTGTTTACACCTGGCTGCGGAGAGATTACGGCTAAGTGATCAATGGCAACTGTGCCTTTTCAAAGTCCTTAAATACATTGCCGTGAAGTAGAATATGCTTTATTTTCATAGGACGTGAACGATATGTTTCACGAAAAGCCAATTAATAATAATCGCGGGCACTTTTTAATTGGCACCTCATGAGAAATGGGTTCCTCCATTTATAAAATTACATAAAAATTAAATCTCGGTTAACTACATTATGAATGTAGTAATTTTGCAGCTGGATCCCGTACTATACCAGGCAGTTATAAAAATAGGTACTAAAAATGGAAAATAGGGGGTAAAAAAAATCTACAGAAGGATCTTACAGTGCCATAATCAACTTAACTAAAACCATTGTATAAATAAATATAAAATGCTAAGACATACATTTCAAAATGATAAAAGACACCATAAGAAATTTTATACCAGTGGTCTGAAGTGATTTTAATGATTCGAGCTTGTTAATTTGGACCAAAGTAAAAAAATATCATTTTAATGGAAAATAGATTGGCTGTAACAATTATATGTTTGTTACAGGAGATTTGTATTCAAGTTTAAAATATCTTTTCCAAATATCCAAGCCAGTCCATATAAAAAATAGCATGCACTTTTCGTTGTCTATTATCTGTTTTTAATATTTTGTTAATTCGTTTATTGTTGTATCTTGTATTTTTATTATGCACACAACTTTATTATTCTTAGGATCTTGGCTTGATATCATATTTGCAGAGGCAGTGATACAAAAAGGCTATTTAATAATAAAAATAATATTATTTTAAACATATGAAAAGCACGGACTTGACCATGAATGTGACAGCCAGTAACGTCAGTCATGGGCCCTTTGGTGGGCTGCCTCCTGCGGTACAGTGGTGTTTGTTACACCACTAATGAAATAGTTCATAATTAGCGTCATTCATCAGAGCCATCGGTTGGTTTGTGGAGAGTATAGATAATATAAATAACCACGATTCGTGCATTACCCACAACGACCTGAATCAGCGTATGACCATTAGCAGATATGTGAAATTTTGCTTTAAATAATGTCAATGGAAGAGTGCTTATGATCGACATACTCGTTGATCAGCTTGTTCTACAATATTCTCTAGGAAATGCTCTAACATTTGCAATTTTCAGAAAATAAGTATCAAGCAACATATTTTTGTGTAACGCACACATGATGAAAAATGTATTTTAGTTTAATTATGTTGACCATAATTAACAATAAAGGTCAACATAATTAAACAAAAATACATTTCAAGAGGAAAACAATGATTATTATATTAAATAACATAAAGCTTTTTGTCCTTCAATATTATTTGTAACAAATGCTGAATTAACTTTTTTAATTTTCAGTAAATCTAAAAGTATCAAACAAAATATTTTTACCTGTGCAGCTTTCCACATAACATACAAAGCCACAGTTGTATCTGGATACCTTGTAAAAGCAAATCCTGCTATTAATCCTGCAGGCAACGCATGGGACGGACTATCCTTACCTCTCAATCGCCTCAAAATACATAACGAAGCCTGAAAGTGTCTATAATTTATTTAAAAATAAATTGCAGTAGCTAAAATTTTACCCTAAATAATCCTGAGTAGGCTCCTAAAAATGAGGCCAGATTTAATATTTCTTTTTTAAGAAAAATTCCCTTAAAATTTCTTGGAGATTTAAATATCCTTTTATGTTTAGAACCAGTTTAAGAGATATTTGAATTCCTAATCCTATACTAAACATTTTGCCAGCACCCTAAAATAGTTTTTCAAGGTGTAACGTGACTTGAAAAATTAACAAATTAAATATTTCATTAGTTCAGTACATTGCTTACTTCTATAGTATAATACAAACAGCTAAAAGGATGGGGACAGGCAATATGGCTATCACAGCACTTTATTTTATATACAATTTTGTTGTAAATACGCAACATTTGGTTAACTAAATGGAGAACTACATTTTTTTGGTTTCGTGTTTGCCAACTACCAGATCTACTTCTCGATCCATCATAGAGGTTATTTTGTACTTGTTGTCTATAAAAGCTGCTCGCTTGGCTAGTCCCTGTGCCATAGTCTTTTTCTTCATAAGATCCCACAACAAACCTAAAAAGTAAAATAGAAATATATTCCTTGAGAATTTGGGAACCAGGTGATAAAATGACAGATTTTCAGCATACACCTGTATAAATGTAGGGTTTCATTTTCAAGTTATGTGTTGACATAGGTATTTCTCAAATATTTTCGGGAGACTTTTGGGCATAAATTGATTAATGGGACAATACAAGTTTCAAATAAAAATATACTGAGTTAGCTCACAAATATATCTACAAACATTAAAATTTTTCCATTTAACTGATCTTTTTTAATTAAAAAAAAAACATAAGTAAAACAGTTTTATAAATTGTATTTTCTAACAACTTAATTTTTTTAGTCTTGTTATTTCAGAAAAAATTAAATAAAAAGTTTTTTTCTACGTTCATGCAAAAACAAAACTTTATTGAACTATATTTAGTGGAAAAAGTGGTTCTTTATTGCACTAGTGCAATAAAATGTTTATTGCATTCATCTGTCACTCTACAATAGCGTTTTGTCATCATGACAAACATAAACGTTTAAATCGATGTCACATTTTCCTAGACTTAGTGTCATCTAAATAACATTTTTTGGTTTTTGCATGAACGTAGAAAAAATATTGTATGCAACTCTTACAAAATGTGTTTATTGCGCTCGACGGGTTGTCAACGACGACAATTTCACATCGCGTGCAATAAACACTTATTTTTTGTACTTATTGCATAAATAACTATTAATGATTTTATTAAACAGTTGACAATGTTTTGTATATAATTTAAAACAATTATTCGTATAAAAACATGTTTAGTTGTCAACAATTAGGCAAAGTTGTCATTTACTTTATAATTACTATTTCTCCTGTTTTAATGATGCAATTAATTGTTATAATTTCAAAAATAATTTACAATATTATGAATGTATTGCGAGAATGATTTATGGTCAGTTAATTAAAAGAAATTTAAACCAGATTTAATTAAATCCCTTAGAAACAGCCAATCAAATATCTCATAACTTAGCAAATTCGATTTAGTTAAATCATAGTCAAACTTGATTTAATAAACCGACTGTTAAGATATTTGGTTTACCTTAATACTCGAAACATTGAATCTATTTTACTGTCAGATTTCTTGTGGTATCCACCTTTAAAATAGGTTAAAAGTATAGCCATACTAACGCTATAGATTGCTACTTCTCCATATTTTATGCTATGTACCCAGTTCCTAGACCTAGCCATATTCCATAGTGTTTCTGTAGCTACGTTACTAACATATAAGCACAGCAACGTTCTTCGACTTGGCCTTTCTATCAAAATTGAAAAAACACTAGCCAAAAATGCTGGTATTGCAGAAACTGTTAATATATTGAAATATCCTAATACCCTCCTGAAATGATATGCTAAAGATTAATAAAATTATTATTTATTTTCTAAATACAGATTAAAAAGAGATATATTTTATTTTTAGAAAGTATATTTCTTTACAACTTATTAATATAAACAGTACATCATTATTTTTTTTATTAATTTATTTGACAAACACAACTTCAAGTACCAGTATAGGACAGAAACGAAGCTAAGCCCCCTCGAAACATGTTAAGAAACTAATTTTACCTACTAGCATTTAATTTTATTTTCAGAATTGAACAAGTGAAATATATAGGTACCTATTTGTAGGCCACTAAAAATGCAGCGTAGGCTACTCTCCAGTTGTGCTCCTATAATATTTTTAGTGTCTAAGGGTCACACAAAGCAGATTCTCGATGACTTCTCGACACTAAATTTATAAGGGATTAGGGATTTTTGCTAAATGTTAAATTGTTTTATTTCCTTAAATTAGTATAGGATAATCTACAAATCTTGCTTAGTAATAATATTTCAATTTTCAAAATCATTAATCATTGTTTATTGAGCACTTACCACATACCATTCGCTTATTAGCTTATAACCAGCAGTAAAATAGGTAAACAAACTATAGGAACCGTTTATTATTTAACAGTCGATGGATGACTTATGTTGGAAAAATTATAATGCCTATTTAATCATTAAAAATAAATTGAAAACGAAAATTATACAAATCAGACAGAAGTTATGGCGGCCACAGAAAGTTGCACAATTGTGAGTTCTCAGATAATTTGCAAAAGATGTGGTAAAAACGCAGCAAAAAATTATGTGACTTGTGATAGGTGTAACAATCCCACTAAACATAATTAAATTTCTTCAATGTTATAGAAACATTTCTGTACTAGCTGTAATGTTGCTCTCAGACTTATAATTAACTGTATGCAATGTCCCAGGGACCTTTATTCTGCAGGCTAGAAACATTGCAGTGCAAGGTTCCTAAGGGAACACATTACTAGCAAATTGCATTTTAATTTCTATTAATATTGCACACAAGTCGCAGTGCAATGTTCTTTTATAACATTCCAGACACTGCATTTGGAATGTTGGTAAGAATGGAGTACCTATTGATTTTTTTTTAAATTTAAATACATATACAGTATACACTACAGGGTGTATATTTTCTTCGGGATTTTATGACCAAGCATAAATTAGGGAACTATTATTCCCTTGCCCGTGGTGCCAACCGTGCCAATTGCCAAAGCTCAAATCTTGTAGATATCCTACCAAAATTCGATTACACAGTATCAGGGAGATATAAGTGGCGCCATCTGTCGGCTATTAATATACATATAATTAACTGAATCGTTTCGTGATTTTGATAAAAAAACGCATATTCCACAATTTTAAAGAATATTTATAAACCGGCCCGCTTGTTTAGCTGAAGCATAATATTTCTGAGAGTAACTATAGATTAAAAAAAACTAAATAATACCATATGAAAAAGATATACAAATCCGTTGCAGAAATGTTGTAGAATTAATTTACCCTCAACATTTTTAAATAATATTATATTATGAAACATTGTTCAAAGCATTCCACAACTTTCATTAGTTATGTATCGTAATTCAACTCAAATTCAGCTGTATGCAACGTTGCACAGATATGCTGTAATGTTTCATGCTTAGTGGGATTCCTTTCATCAAAGTTGTGCTAAACATTGGAAAGGTGTTAAATCAATTGAGCAAGGCATAATTAGGTGTTGTGAAGATGCTGACATTGACACCACTACTGAAGCGTTCTTTGATGCCATTGAAGGTGTATCTTCGAACAATAAGGTAGACATTAATATATTTGTGTATATCATTAAACAAAAAGATCATATTATCCAAGAATTGCAAGATAAAGTGAAAGTATTAAATGAATATATATCAGTTCTGAACAAGCTAAATAAAAGTGTACAACAGGGTGCCGATAAAGCCGAAGAAAAAAGTTTTGTTGCTGATATATGTGCTGACAAAAAAATTCTAGGTGAAAATCCTTTAATTGGCTTGCAAAAACAAGAATCTGATAAAATTATCAGCAATATTAAAGAAAAAGTAACAAATAGTAGCTCTAGTTCAAAAATAAACAAGGGTCAAGGAAAGATTATCCAAAAAAATGTAAACAATCAACATCATACGACAGGCATCTCAAACAGAGATGTTTCTACTGCAGTTCTCCAGGCACAAACTCAACTAGTCGCCGACAAATTTATTAATATTAATAACGATGTAGTAAATGAAAATAATGCCGATAATTCTGATTGGAGAAAGATAAAAAATCGAAAACGACGCAATTCGGTATTGGTGGGAAAAAACAAGGAGACAACTATTGTCAAAGGTGTTCCTCGTTGGGTGGACATTCACGTTTACAGGGTGGAACCCGAAACAACGGTTACATCAATGATCGAGATGTTGCAACCTTATATCCCTGAAGTTAAATGCGAAGCTATTACACCAAAATATCCAGGATTATATGCTTCGTTTAAGATATCTGTGAAAGAAGAACATTTTAAGACTGCAATGGATCCCGATATATGGCCACTGGGTGCATGTGTTAATCGGTTTTTTTACAAACGCAAAATATTGCAAAACACGTAGAGTTTGATCCAAATATTCTTTTACTTAACGTAGCCACTTTGAATTATGATAAGGTTAATATGTTACATACAGAATTAACTAATTACAAAAACTTGCACATTGTATGTTTGACTGAAACAGGTGTTTCTGAAGAATTAATTGACCTTCTAGGTCTTGACGAATTTATTCTAGTGAGTAACTATTGTCGACCCACAAAGAAATCGGGAGGTGTTGGTGTATGGGTTAGACAAGGCATTGAAGTTAAGAAAATAAGTTTAAGTAAGTTCTGTGTAGAACTAGATTTTGAAGTTTCTGCTATATCTTTTTTACGGAATAATTCAACGTTCATTGTCGTATGCTGTTATCGATCGCAAATGGGAATACAGAGATATTCTTCGAAAAATTGTTATCTGTTTTAGATTTTATATATAAAGCAAATGTTAAATTAATTGTATGTGGGGATTTTAATTTTGACCTATATAAGAACAGACATTTTAGCACATTGTGTAATTTACTGAATAGTTTCTTAAACATTTAGTTAAATGGCCTACGCGCGTAACAGATACTTCTTGTACAATTATTGATCAAATATTTGTAAATTTTGAAAACAAGGATTTGTGCTGTGTTTTAGATAATGTTATCTCAGACCACAGATCGGTATATTTGGAAATTGGTGCACTAATTAAAACAAAAAATGTATCTCAATGTCAAAAGGAAGTTAAACGCATATTTTCTGAATGTAACATTTCCGCCTTCGAAAATATGTTATGCAATCTTGACTGGTCAACTCTTTACAGCATGACAGACTTTAATGAAGCTTTTACGTATTTTTACGAATTGTTTCTTCACTGTTTCAATCTAAATTTTCCAAAAAAATTGATTTATACCAGCAAAAATAGAAAAAGATGGGTTGATAATGAAGTAAAAATATCTAGTCAACATCTTAAAGATCTATATATAATGAAAAAGAGCTATCCAGAACTAAGTTCTACATATAACAGGGCGAAGAATAGACATTTAAAATTATTGTCTAATAAGAGGAAACTTCACTATCAAAACCATGTTTCTGATTCAAACAATGATATAAAGGCACTATGGAATGTAGTCTCGGAATTGACTTGTAAAATAAATGCACTGATAATATCTGCATCAAAATTGAGGGCGATACAGAAAATGATCCTGAAAAAATAGCCAATTACTTTAATGATTTTTTTGTAAACGCACCAGTAAATTTGATTAATCAAATCCCTCCTACTCCTGTAAATTATGTTCCTAACAGTGGCAGTAATTTTGTTAATACTAACAGTATGTTTCTATACCCTTTCCTAGAAGAGGAATTAGTCACTTTGCTCAATACAAAAATAAAAAATAAGAGATCATGTGGTGAAGATGATATCCCTGTATTTTTAATAAAAAGAGTGTTAAAATTAATCATAAATCCAATGACATTCCTAATAAATTTTTCATTCAGTTCGGGCCTATATCCTCAAAATTTTAAATTAAATAAAGTGGTACCGTTACACAAAAAGAAAAATCCTCTTATTGGAGAATTACCGACCTGTATCCATGCCCAATAGTTTATCAAAAATTTTTGAATATGCCTATTTGGACAGGCTATTTAAGTTTTTGGAAAAAAATAATATATTCTCAGACTGTCAACACGGATTTCGACCGCTAAAATCAACAAGTACTGCTATGTTTGCTTTTTTCAATCAAATAATTGAATTTTTTGACGCGGGAGATAGCCCGGTCGCAGTACTATGTGACTTGAGCAGAGCTTTCGACTGCGTCAACCACGATAAACTGTTTAGCATTCTTGAAAACTATGGGGTTAGAGGAATTACTTTAAACTGGCTAAAATCATTTTACGTGATCGTCATCAATTTGTGTCTTTAAATATGACAAACAATAACCAGACATCGCAATTTAAATCAAAAATTTTAAATGTTGACATTGGGGTCCCACAAGGGTCTATCCTGGGCCCTATACTATTTATCTTATATATTAACGAAATTAATTCTGCTGCAAAGTGGTGCCATCTTACTGCTTATGCAGACGATGTTGCGTTGGTATAATTTCTGACAAGAATCATGACGTTTTGACTCGTAAATGTTCTGACACTTTAAATAATATTGTAAGCTATCTTAACAATTATAACCTTTTTTTTAATGTAGAGAAAACTAATTTATTACAAATTCATAATTACCAAAAAAAAGTAGATAATATTACTATAAAAGTTAATGACACTTTTTTGTCTTCTTCGCATGATGCAGTACGATTTTTGGGTCTTTATGTCGACGAGAATTTGAATTGGAAACATCACTGTGATAAGTTAGTTTCCAACTTAAATAAATTAATGTACCTGTTTTTAAATTTACGAACAGTACTACTGCAAAATCAACTTTTAAATATTTATTATGCAAAAGTTGATTCTATTTTAAGATATGGCATATGTTTCTGGGCTGGCTCGGCTTCTAGTTCTACTGTATTTGTTGCACAAAAAAGGATTATTAGGTCTATTGCTGGAATATCTTCCATTGAATCATGTAGACCTTTTTTTAAGAAATATAGAATTTTGACGTTAACATCCTTATATATTTATGAATTATGTATTTATGTATTTAACAATGTTCACTCATTCTAATATATTAAAATGCGCGATTGCCTCTCGCTCCCACCGGGGGTGCGGAAAAGTGGCAAAGTATCTCCTCAAAGGCTTTTTTCGCGAGCCGCGCCCTTCGGTCCTGGGGTTGTCGCTTAGGCGTATTTCGGTGGGTTCTTTTTACCGTTTTCGGGGCGAATTTTGCGTTTTTCCGGAGGTCCGCCGGCGTTACTTTTCCGTTTTCGCGAGGAAACGAGACAAAAGTCGAAAAAAACGCCCCTTATCGGAAGTCCGGAAGCCGCCCGGAGGCCGGTTTCGCTGCGCGCGTGGTTTTCGGGCGAGCCGTCGGGGACGCGGCCGCGGGCGAGTCTCTTGATTTGGTCCTTTCTCCGTCGCGACGAGGCGCTCGGCGGGCCGTTTTTCGCGTTTTTCTAGGTAAATTTTCCGTTTTTCGGAGGGTCCTCGCCGGCCGATCTCGGCGAGCGAGATGGATATAGCGGAGGCGGAGCTTATCGCCCGGGAATCGGAGAAACGTCCGTCGGATATGGGTAGACGTCAAACTATTTCGGATTCGATATTTTCGTATTTTCCCGCATTCATTTCCAGAAATGCATGTCGAAACGTAAACTTTGAACCTTCTACAATGTGTCGCGTGCCTCAGATTTAGGTTTAAAATTCGATTTTATAGGAAAATAGCGAAAGTTTTGGTCAATTACACGTTCGGCTGCATTCGCCTTCGCTCGGCCGTCCGAAACGTCAAACGGCTAGCCGGACGGTGCACGGCCGGTGACAGCTCCGGATAAAACGTAGGAACGTTCGCTAAACGGGCAGATCTGAGACCCGCCAAGGCCGGAAAAGGTAAATTTAAAGTCTCTAGATACTTTCTGTTATGCGAGCGCTGGGTTTTGAATTCGAATTTGTATCGAATTTTGCGTAATACCCAACAGAGACGTGGAGAAGAGCCTGGCAATATGGCGGGTCCTCACAAAACCTTCAAAACGTTACATTTTGCAAAGTAAGTACCCCTTTATTTCCATAAAGCCATATCGAAACGTAAACTTTGAACCTTCTACAATGTGTCGTGTGCCTCAGATCTGTTTTAAAATTCGATTTTATAGTAAAAATTGCGAAAATTTGCGACGTCAAATGGCGAGTGCGCGGTGACATTTCCGAATAAATCGCAGAAAATTTCGCTAAATGGGCCGACCGGAGCCCCCCAAAAGCCGAAAACGGTAAATCTGAAGTCTCTAGATACGTTGTGTTATGCGAGCGTTTGGTTTTGAATTCGTTTTTGTATCGAAATTTGCGAAAATCCTAAGCAAGACGGAGTCAAAATGACGTAAGCCATAGAACAGCTGTCAAATATTTCCATCCGCTATTGCTATTTGCATTGAACTTTGCATAAATAGAATGAATAGGTAGGTGGTATCAGTGAGCTAGACAATATGGCAGACCAAGACGGGGTCAAAATGACGGAAGCCATAGAACAGCTGTCAAATATTTCCATCCGCTATTGCTATTTGCATTGAACTTTGCATAAATAGAATGAATAGGTGGTATCAGTGAGCTAGACAATATGGCACACTTCAAGTCGCTTCGCTTATATACAGTGCGACTCAAAAAGCTCGATGTACGGGGTGTTACGATAAAAATTGACGAGAAAAAATAAAATTACAGATTCGAGGAAATTTTCGGTTCTTTCGCTTCGGAGGGGTTCTCTGACGTGCGTAGGACCGTTTTATATACAAAGTGTTGGAAAAATGTCGAACGTTAAAAAAATGTAAAAATTAAGGGAACTGATCATTTTTTTGGTACGAAACTTCCGTCGGGGACTCTTACCGCACTAATTATCGAAAAAATACGGTGTTTAAAAATTCGAACCGTTCCTAAAAATCCTGGACATTCGTGGATTTAAAATTTTTTTGCTTTCTGATGAAACTTTTTACAATAGTTTGTAGAAAAACTGTAAAAATATATACTTTGGTATTATTATGTATATGAATACATACTTATGAAAAAAATTCAGGGTGTAAAATAAAAAACCATTCTCTACATCCACAAAATTTATGGATTTTATTTTTTATGAAACTTTTGACGATTGTAAAAATCATACTAATGAGAAAATACAGGGTGCTTAACGAAACCAAACCATACTCTAAGAATCCTCACAATAATTCATTGAATATTTTTTCATGAAACTTTTCACAATGGTCTGTAAGAAAATTATGTATACTAATTAAAAAACTACTGGGTGTTTAGAAAAAACTGAACCAATATTGAAACTCCCAAAATTCATGGAAATTTTTTTTATTTATTAAACTTCCATCAAGGATTTATTATGACACTCACTAACGAAGCAAATACAGAGTGTTTAATAATAACGAACCATTCTCTAAAAATCCTCAAAATTCATGGAATTAAAAATTCTTTTGATGAAACTTTATACAATGTTCTGTAGGAAAAATATACTAATTAAGAAATACAGAGGGTTTAAAAAAACCTAACCATTTCCTAAAAATCAACAAAACTCATGGAATTAAAAAATTCTATTTGATGAAATTTTATACAATGTTCTGTAGGAAAAATATACTAATTAAGAAATACAGAGTGTTTAAAAATAACGAACCATTCTCTAAAATTCCTCAAAGTTCATGGAATTAGAAAATTCATTTTGATGAAACTTTGTACAATAGTTTTAAAACATCTATACTAATGAAAAAATACAGGAGGTTTCAAAAAACCGAACCGTTCCCTAAAAATCCTAAACATTCGTGGATTTAAATTTTTTTGCTTTCTGATGAAACTTTTACAATAGTTTGTAAAAAACTATAAAAATATATACTTTGGTATTATTATGTATATGAATACATACTTATGAAAAAATACAGGGTGTAAAATAAAGAACCATTCTCTACAGCCACAAAATTTATGGAATTTAATTTTTTTTATTAAACTTTTCACGATTATAAAAAATTATACTAATGAAAAAATACAGGGTGTTTAACGAAACCAAACCATACTCTAAGAATCCTCACAATAATTCATTGAATATTTTTTTATGAAACTTTTCACAATGGTCTGTAAGAAAACTATACTAATTAAAAAAATTCTGGGTGTTTAAGAAAACTGAACCAATATTGAAACTCCCAAAATTCATGGAAATTTTTTTTTATTTATTAAACTTCCATCGAGGATTTATTATGACACTCATTAACGAAGCAAATACAGAGTGTTTAATAATAACGAACCATTCTCTAAAAATCCTCAAAATTCATGGAATTAAATAATTCTTTTTGATGAAACTTTATACAATGTTCTGTAGGAAAAATATACTAATTAAAAATACAGAGTGTTTAAAAATAACGAACCATTCTCTAAAATTCCTCAAAATTCATGGAATTATAAATTTTTTTTTTATTATTCTTTATACAATTTTCTATATTAAAAATATACTAATTAAGAAATACAGAGTATTTAAAAAAACCGAACCATTCTCTAAAAATCAACAAAATTCATGGAATTAATAAATTCTTTTTGATGAAACTTTATACAATGTTCTGTAGGAAGAATATACTATTGAACAAATACAGGGTGTTTAAAACCGAACTGTTCCCTAAAAATCCTGAAAATTCGTGGATTTAAATTTTTTTGCTTTCTGATGAAACTTTTACATTAGTTTGTCAAAAACTATAAAAATATATACTTAGGTTTTATTATGTATATAAATACATACGTATGAAAAAATACAGGGTGTAATATATAGATCCATTCTCTAGATCCACAAAATTTATGGAATTTATTTTTATGAAACTTTTCACGATTGTAAAAAATTATACCGATGAAAAATACAGGGTGTTTAACAAAACCCAACCATTCTCTAAAAATCCTCACAATTCATGGAATATTTTCTAATGAAACTTTTCACAACGGTCTGTAGAAAACTATACTAATTAAAAACTACTGGGTGTTTAAAAACCGACCTTTCTCTAGAAACCTTCATGGAAGTATAATATTCCTTTGATGAAACGTTTAACAATGGTCTATATGGAAACTATTTTAATGAAAACAATACAGGGTGTTTAAGAAAACTGAACCAATATTGAAACTCCCAAAATTCATGGAATAAAATTATTTGTTTTGCTTCGGATGGGTTGTCGGATGTACGAAAGACCGTTTTATATACAAAGTGTTGGAAAAATGTTGAACGGTAAAAATCTCAAAATTAAGAGAACTGACTAATTTATTTTACTCAACTTCCATCGGGTCTCTTAACGCACTAATTATCGAAAAAATACATGGTGTTTAAAAAAAACTAACCCTACTCAAGAAAGGTCAAGTCGGCGAATGCCGACTTGCCACCTTTCTAGTTCTAATATATTAAAATGCGCGATTGCCTCTCGCTCCCTCCGGGCGGGTGGAAAAGGGGCAAAGTGTCCGGGTAAAGGCTTTTTTCGCGAGCCGCGCGGCGGCGAGGCGAAGGGCGCGAAGCGCCCTTCGGTCCCGGGATTGTCGCTTAGGCGTATTTCGGTGGGTTCTTTTTACCTTTTTCGGGGCGAATTTTGCGTTTTTCCGGAGGTCTGCGGCCGCTACTTTTCCGTTTTCGCGAGGAAACGAGACAAAAGTCGAAAAAAACGCCCCTTATCGGAAGCCCGAAAGCCGCCCGGAGGCCGGTTTTGCTGCGCGCGTGGTTTTTCGGGCGAGCCCGTCGGGGACGCGGCCGCGGGCGAGTCTCTTTATTTGGTCCTTTCTCCGGCGCGACGAGGCGCTCGGCGGGCCGTTTTTCGCGTTTTTCTAGGTAAATTTTCCCTTTTTCGGAGGGTCCTCGCCGGCCGATCTCGGCGAGAGGGATGGAGATAGCGCGGGAGGAGCTTATCGCCCGGGAATCGGAGAAACGTCAGTCGGATATGGGTAGACGTCAAACTATTTCGGATTCGATATTTTCGTATTTTCCCGCATTCCTTTCCATAAAGCCCTATCGAAACGTAAACTTTGAACCTTCTACGATGTGTCGCGTGCCTCAGGTTTGAGTTTAAAATTCGATTTTATAGTGAAAATAACGAAAATTTTGGTCAATTACAAGTTCGGCGGCATTCGCGTTCGCTCGGCCGCCCGAAACGTCAAACGGGAAGCCGGACGGTGCGGTGCCGTTGACAGCTCCGGATAAAACTTGGGAACGTTCGCTAAACGGGCCGTTTGAAGACCCGCCAAGGCCAAAAGGTAAATTTAAAGTCTCTAGATACTTTCTGTTATGCGAGCGCTGGGTTTTGAGTTCCAATTTGTATCGAATTTTTCGTAATACCAAACAGAGACGTGGAGAAGAGCCTGGCAATATGGCGGGTCCTCACAAAACCTTCAAAATGTTACATTTAGCAAAGTAAGTACCCCTTTATTTCCATAAAGCCATATCGAAACGTAAACTTTGAACCTTCTACAATGTGTCGTGTGCCTCAGATCTGTTTTTAAAATTCGATTTTATAGTAAAAATTGCGAAAATTTGCGACGTCAAATGGCGAGTGCGCGGTGACATTTCCGAATAAATCGCAGAAAATTTCGCTAAATGGGCCGACCGGAGCCCCCCAAATGCCGAAAACGGTAAATCTGAAGTCTCTAGATACGTTGTGTTATGCGAGCGTTTGGTTTTGAATTCGTTTTGTATCGAAATTTGCGAAAATCCTAAGCAAGACGGGGTCAAAATGACGTAAGCCATAGAACAGCTGTCAAATATTTCCATCCGCTATTGCTATTTGCATTGAACTTTGCATAAATAGAAAGAATAGGTAGGTGGTATCAGTGAGCTAGACAATATGGCAGACCAAGACGGGGTCAAATTGACGGAAGCCATAGAACAGCTGTCAAATATTTCCATCCGCTATTGCTATTTGCATTGAACTTTGCATAAATAGAATGAATAGGTGGTATCAGTGAGCTAGACAATATGGCACACTTCAAGTCGCTTCGCTTATATACAGTGCGACTCAAAAAAGCTCGATGTACGGGGTGTTACGATAAAAATTGACGAGAAAAAAATAAAAATTACAGATTCGAGGAAATTTTCGGTTCTTTCGCTTCGGAGGGGTTCTCTGACGTGCGTAGGACCGTTTATATACAAAGTGTTGGAAAAATGTCGAACGTTAAAAAATGTAAAAATTAAGGAACTGAAAATTTTTTGGTACGAAACTTCCGTCAGGGGACTCTTACCGCACTAATTATTGAAAAATACGGGGTGTTTAAAAATTCGAACCGTTCCTAAAAATCCTGGACATTCGTGGATTTAAAATTTTTTTGCTTTCTGATAAAACTTTTACAATAGTTTGTAGAAAAACTGTAAAAATATATACTTTGGTATTATTATGTATATGAATACATACTGAATACAGGGTGTAAAATAAAAAACCATTGTCTACATCCACAAAATTTATGGATTTTATTTTTTTTATGAAACTTTTGACGATTGTAAAAAAATCATACTAATGAGAAAATACAGGGTGCTTAACGAAACCAAACCATACTCTAAGAATCCTCACAATAATTCATTCAATATTTTTTCATGAAACTTTTCACAATGGTCTGTAAGAAAACTATGTATACTAATTAAAAACTACTGGGTGTTTAAAACTGAACCAATATCGAAACTCCCAAAATTCATGGAAATTTTTTTTATTTATTAAACTTCCATCAAGGATTTATTATGACACTCACTAACGAAGCAAATACAGAGTGTTTAATAATAACGAACCATTCTCTAAAAATTTTCAAAATTCATGGAATTAAAAAATTCTTTTTGATGAAACTTTATACAATGTCCTGTAGGAAAAATATACTAATTAAAAAATAAAGAGTGTTTAAGAATAACGAACCATTCTCTAAAAATTTTCAAAATTCTTAGAATTAAAAAATTCTGTTTGATGAAATTTTATACAATGTTCTGTAGGAAAAAAATACTAATTAAGAAATACAGAGTGTTTAAAAATAACGAACCATTCTCTAAAAATCATAAAAATTCATTGAATTTTAAAAATCTTTTTGATGAAAATTTATACAATAGTTTGTAAAAATCTATATTAATGAATATATACTGGGGTTTTAAAAATACCGAACCGTTCCCTAAAAATCCTGAATATTTGTGGATTTAAAATTTTTTTTTTCTTTCTGATGAAACTTTTTACAATAGTTTGTAAAAAAACTATAAAAAATATATACTTTGGTATTATTATGTATATGAATACATACTTATGAAAAAATACAGGGTGTAAAATAAAGAACCATTCTCTAGATCTACAAAATTTATGGAATTTATTTTTTTATGAAACTTTTCACGATTGTAAAAATATTATACTAATGAAAATATACAGGGTGCTTAACGAAACCAAACCATACTCTAAGAATCCCACAATAATTCATTGAATATTTTTTATTAACCTTTTCACGATGGTCTCTAAGAAATATATACTAATTAAAAACTACTGGGTGTTTAAGAAAACTGAACAAATATTGAAACTCCCAAAATTCATGGAAATTTTTTTTTTATTTATTAAACTTCCATCAAGGATTTATTATGACACTCACTATCGAAGCAAATACAGAGTGTTTAATAATAACGAACCATTCTCTAAAAATTTTCAAAATTCATGGAATTAAAAAATTCTTTTTGATGAAACTTTATACAATGTTCTGTAGGAAAAATATACTAATTAAAAAATACAGAGTGTTTAAAAATAACGAACCATTCTCTAAAAATTTTCAAAATTCTTGGAATTAAAAAATTCTATTTGATGAAATTTTATACAATGTTCTGTAGGAAAAATATACTAATTAAGAAATACAGAGTGTTTAAAAATAACGAACCATTCTCTAAAAATCCTCAAAATTCATGGAATTTGAAAATTCTTTTTGATGAAACTTTATACAATACTTTGTAAAAATCTATATTAATGAAAAAATACAGGGGGTTTAAAAAAACCGAACCGTTCCCTAAAAATCCTGAACATTTGTGGATTAAAATTTTTTTTTGCTCTCTGATGAAACTTTACAATAGTTTGTAAAAAAACTATAAAAAATATATACTTAGGTATTATTATGTATATGAATACATACTTATGAAAAAATACAGGGTGTAAAATAAAGAACCATTCTCTAGAAATCTAGAAATTTATGGAAGTTATTTTTTTTATGAAACTTTTCACAATGGTCTGTAAGAAAACTATACTAATTAAAGAACTACTGGGATTTTAAAAAGACTGAACCAATATTGAACCTCCCAAAATTCATGGAAAATTTTGCATAATCAGTGAATTAAAAAATTCTTTTTGATGAAATTTTATACAATGTTCTGTAGGAAAAATATCGCAATAAAGAAATACAGACGATTTAAAAATAACGAACCATTCTCTAAAAATCCTCAAAATTCATGGAGTTAAAAAATTCTTTTTGATGAAACATTTCACATTAGTTTGTTAAAAACTATACTAATGAAAAATACAGGAGGTTTAAAACCGAACCATTCTCTAAAAATCAACAAAATTCATGGAATTAAAAATTCTTTTTGATGAAACTTTTACAATGTTCTGTAGGAAAAATATACTATTGAACAAATACAGGGTGTTTAAAAAACCGAACTGTTCCTAAAAATCCTGAAAATTCGTGGATTTAAATTTTTTTGCTTTCTGATGAAACATTTTACAATAGTTTGACAAAAACTATAAAAATATATACTTAGGTTTTATTATGTATATAAATACATACGTATGAAAAATATAGGGTGTAATATAAAGAACCATTCTCTAGATCCACAAAATTTATGGAATTTATTTTTTTATGAAACTTTTGTGATTGTAAAAAATTATGCTAATGAAAAATTACAGGGTGTTTAGCAAAACCAAACCATTCTCTAAGAATCCTCACAATTCATAGAATATTTTCTTATGAACACAATGGTCTGTAAGGAAACTATATTAATTAAAAGACTACTGGGTGTTTAAAAAAAATGAACCATTCTCTATAAACCTTCATGGAAGTATAATATTTTCTTGATGAAACTTTTAACAATGGTCTATATGGAAACTATTTTCATGAGAACAATACAGGTGTTTAAGAGAATCGAATCATTTTAAAAATCCTAAAAACTTGAAATTAAAAACTCTTTTGGTTTTTTTTAAACTTTTAAGATAGTTTGTAAAAAACTATAAAAATACATATTTAGGTATTATTATGTAGCTATATAAATACATACTTATGAAAAAATACAGTGTGTAAAATAAAGACCAATTCTCTAGATCCACAAAATTTATGGAATTTAATTTTTTTTATGAAACTTTTCACGATTGTAAAAAAATTATACCGATGAAAAGATACAGGGTGTTTAACAAAACCAAACCATTCTTTAAATATCCTCACAATTCATGGAATATTTTCTAATGAAACTTTTCACAACGGTCTGTAAGAAAACTATACTAATTAAAAACTACTGGGTGTTTAAAAAACCGACCGTTCTCTAGAAAGCTTCATGGAAGTATAATATTCCTTTGATGAAACTTTTAACAATGGTCTATATGGAAACTATTTTAATGAAAACAATACAGGGTGTTTAAGAAAACTGAACCAATATTGAAACTCCCAATATTCATGGAATAAATTTATTTTTGCTTCGGATGGGTTGTCGGATGTACGAAAGACCGTTTTATATACAAAGTGTTGGAAAAATGTTGAACGTTAAAAAGTCTCAAAATTAAGAGAACTGCCTAAGTTCTTTTAGTCAACTTCCATCGGAGGTCTCTTAACGCACTAATTATCGAACAAATACATGTTTAAAAAAAACTAACCCTACTCAAGAAAGGTCAAGTCGGCGAATGCCGACTTGCCACCTTTCTAGTTATTATATATTAAAATACGCGAGTGCCTCTCGCTCACACCGGGGGCGCGAAAAAGTGGGGTTTTGCCGCCACAAAGGCTTTTTGCGAGCCGCAGCGGCGAGCCCGGGGGCGCCGAGTCGAGTTTGGCCTTTTTTGCGTAGCTTAGGCGTATTTCGGTGGGTTCTTTTTACTCTTTTCGGGGCGAATTTTGCGTTTTGCCGGAGGTCCGCCGGCGTTACTTTTCCGTTTTCGCGAGGAAACGAGACAAAAGTCGAAAAAAACGCCCCTTATCGGAAGTCCGGAAGCCGCCCGGAGGCCGGTTTCGCTCCGCGCGACGATTTTCCGGCGAGCCCGTCGGGGACGCGGTCGCGGGCCAGTCTCTTTATTTGGTCCTTTCTCCGTCGCGACGAGGCGCTCGGCGGGCCGTTTTTCGCGTTTTTCTAGGTAAATTTTCCGTTTTTCGGAGGGTCCTCGCCGGCCGTTCTCGGCGAGCGAGATGGATATAGCGGAGGCGGAGCTTATCGCCCGGGAATCGGAGAAACGTCAGTCGGATATGGGTAGACGTCAAACTATTTCCGATTCGATATTTTCGTATTTTCCCGCATTCATTTCAACAAAGCCATATCGAAACGTAAACTTTGAACCTTCTACAATGTGTCGCGTGCCTCAGATTTAGGTTTAAAATTCGATTTTATAGGAAAAATAGCGAAAGTTTTGGTCAATTACACGTTCGGCTGCATTCGCCTTCGCTCGGCCGTCCGAAACGTCAAACGGCTAGCCGGACGGTGCACGGCCGGTGACAGCTCCGGATAAAACGTGTTCGCTAAACGGGCAGATCTGAGACCCGCCAAGGCCGGAAAAGGTAAATTTAAAGTCTCTAGATGCTTTCTGTTATGCGAGCGTTGGGTTTTGAATTCGAATTTGTATCGAATTTTGCGTAATACCGAACCGAGACGTGGAGAAGAGCCTGGCAATATGGCGGGTCCTCATAAAACCTTCAAAACGTTACATTTTGCAAAGTAAGTACCCCTTTATTTCCATAAAGCCATATCGAAACGTAAACTTTGAACCTTCTACAATGTGTCGTGTGCCTCAGATCTGTTTTTAAAATTCGATTTTATAGTAAAAATTGCGAAAATTTGCGACGTCAAATGGCGAGTGCGCGGTGACATTTCCGAATAAATCGCAGAAAATTTCGCTAAATGGGCCGACCGGAGCCCCCTAAAGGTCGAAAACGGTAAATCTGAAGTCTCTAGATACGTTGTGTTATGCGAGCGTTTGGTTTTGAATTCGTTTTGTATCGAAATTTGCGAAAATCCTAAGCAAGACGGGGTCAAATTGACGTAAGCCATAGAACAGCTGTCAAATATTTCCATCCGCTATTGCTATTTGCATTGAACTTTGCATAAATAGAATGAATAGGTGGTATCAGTGAGCTAGACAATATGGCACACTTCAAGTCGCTTCGCTTATATACAGTGCGACTCAAAACTCGATGTACGGGGTGTTACGATAAAAATTGACGAGAAAAAAAAAAATTACAGATTCGAGGAAATTTTCGGTTCTTTCGCTTCGGAGGGGTTCTCTGACGTGCGTAGGACCGTTTTATATACAAAGTGTTGGAAAAATGTCGAACGTTAAAAAATGTAAAAATTAAGGAACTGAAAATTTTTTGGTACGAAACTTCCGTCAGGGGACTCTTACCGCACTAATTATCGAAAAATACGGGGTGTTTAAAAATTCGAACCGTTCCCTAAAAATCCTGGACATTCGTGGATTTAAAATTTTTTTGCTTTCTGATGAAACATTTTAAAATAGTTTGTAGAAAAACTGTAAAACATATATACTTTGGTATTATGTATATGAATACATACTTTTGAAAAAATACAGGGTGTAAAATAAAACCATTCTCTACATCCACAAAATTTATGGATTTTATTTTTTTTATGAAACTTTTGACGATTGTAAAAAAATCATACTAATGAGAAAATACAGGGTGCTTAACGAAACCAAACCATACTCTAAGAATCCTCACAATAATTCATTGAATATTTTTTCATGAAACTTTTCACAATGGTCTGTAAGAAAACTATGTATACTAATTAAAAACTACTGGGTGTTTAAAAAACTGAACCAATATTGAAACTCCCAAAATTCATGGAATTTTTTTTTTTATTAAACTTCCATCAAGGATTTATTATGACACTCACTAACGAAGCAAATACAGAGTGTTTAATAATAACGAACCATTCTCTAAAAATCCTCAAAATTCATGGAATTAAAAAATTCTTTTTGATGAAACTTTATACAATGATCTGTAGGAAAAATATACTAATTAAGAAATACAGAGGGTTTAAAAAAACCTAACCATTTCCTAAAAATCAACAAAACTCATGGAATTAAAAAATTATTTTTGATAAAACCTTATACAATGGTTTGTAAAAATCTATACTAATGAAAAAATACAGGAGGTTTAAAAAAACCTAACCATTTCCTAAAAATCAACAAAATTCATGGAATTAAAAAATTCTATAGTTTTTTCATATATTTTCAGGTATTAACAATATTGTGTGAAACTAACTACTCAGTGGACAAAAGCCCCAACCTGCGTTGAATTACACCCACAATATCTACCCATATATTCCTTATTATTAGCTTTTGTAACATTTTTTACTGTTTAAGAAAGGTATTTTAAGCTAATATGTATCAAATCTCCTACAATTCCTATCAGAGAACATACATATGACTTCATTGATAGGAATTGTAGGAGATTTGATACATATTAGCTTAAAATACCTTTCTTAAACAGTAAAAAATTCTATTTGATGAAATTTTATACAATGTTCTGTACGAAAAATATACTAATTAGGAAATACAGAGTGTTTAAAAATAACGAACCATTCTCTAAAATTCCTCAAAGTTCATGGAATTAGAAAATTCATTTTGATGAAACTTTGTACAATAGTTTTAAAACATCTATACTAATGAAAAAATACAGGAGGTTTCAA
>JALDAQ010000135.1:0-25000 GCA_025584915.1 Monochamus saltuarius
AAATCGCAGAAAATTTCGCTAAATGGGCCGACCGGAGGCCCCCAAAAGCCGAAAACGGTAAATTTGAAGTCTCTAGATACGTTGTGTTATGCGAGCGTTTGGTTTTGAATTCGTTTTCGTATCGAAATTTGCGAAAATTCTAAGCAAGACGGGGTCACAAAGTACCGGAAGCCATAGAACAGCTGTCAAATATTTCCATCCGCTATTGCTATTTGCATTGAACTTTGCATAAATAGAATGAATAGGTGGTATCAGTGAGCTAGACAATATGGCAGACCAAGACGGGTTCAAAATGACGGAAGCCATAGAACAGCTGTCAAATATTTCCATCCGCTATTGCTATTTGCATTGAACTTTGCATAAATAGAATGAATAGGTGGTATCAGTGAGCTAGACAATATGGCAGACTTCAAGTCGCTTCGCTTATATACAGTGCGACTCAAAAGCTCGATGTACGGGGTGTTACGATAAAATTGACGAGAAAAATAAAAATTACAGATTCGAGGAAATTTTCGGTTTTTCGCTTCGAGGGGTTCTGTGACGTTCGTAAGCCCGTCTTAAATGCAAAGTGTTGGAAAAATGTGAAACGTTAAAAAATGTCAAAATTAAGGAACTGAACATTTTTTGGTACGAAACTTCCGTCGGGGACTCTTACCGCACTAATTATCGAAAAAATACGGGGTGTTTAAAAATCCGAACCATTCCCTAAAAATCCTGAACATTTGTGGATTAAAATTTTTTTTTCTGATGAAACTTTTTACAATAGTTTGTAAAAAACTATAAAAATATATACTTTGGTATTATTATGTATATGAATACATACTTATGAAAAATACAGGGTGTAAAATAAAGAACCATTCTCTAGATCCACAAAATTTATGGAATTTATTTTTTTATGAAACTTTTACGATTGTAAAAATATTATACTAATGAAAATATACAGGGTGCTTAACGAAACCAAACCATACTCTAAGAATCCACAATAATTCATTGAATATTTTTTATTAACCTTTTCACGATGGTCTCTAAGAAATATATACTAATTAAAAACTACTGGGTGTTTAAGAAAACTGAACAAATATTGAAACTCCCAAAATTCATGGAAAATTTTTTTATTTATTAAACTTCCATCAAGGATTTATTATGACACTCACTATCGAAGCAAATACAGAGTGTAATAACGAACCATTCTCTAAAAATTTTCAAAATTCATGGAATTAAAAATTCTTTTGATGAAACTTTATACAATGTTCTGTAGGAAAAATATACAAATTAAAAAATACAGAGTGTTTAAAAATAACGAACCATTATCTAAAAATTTTCAAAATTCTAGGAATTAAAAAATACTGTTTGATGAAATTTTATACAATGTTCTGTAGGAAAAATATACTAATTAAGAAATACAGAGTGTTTAAAAATAACGAACCATTCTCTAAAAATCCTCAAAATTCATGGAATTAGAAAATTCTTTTTGATGAAACTTTATACAATAGTTTGTAAAAATCTATATTAATGAAAAATACAGGGGGTTTAAAAATACCGAACCGTTCCCTAAAAATCCTGAATATTTGTGGATTTAAAATTTTTTTTTTCTTTCTGATGAAACTTTTTACAATAGTTTGTAAAAAAACTATAAAAAATATATACTTTGGTATTATTATGTATATGAATACATACTTATGAAAAAATACAGGGTGTAAAATAAAGAACCATTCTCTAGATCCACAAAATTTATGGAATTTATTTTTTTTATGAAACTTTTCACGATTGTAAAAAAATTGTACTAATGAGAAAATACAGGGTGCTTAACGGAACCAAACCATTCCATAAGAATCCAAACAATTCATGGAATATTTTTTATGAAACTTTTACAATGGTCTGTAAGAAAACCACACTAATTAAAAAACTACTGGGTGTTTAAGAAAACTGAACCAATATTGAAACTCCCAAAATTCATGGAAAAACAATATTTTATTTATTAAACTTCCATCAAGGATTTATTATGACACTCACTAACGAAGCAAATACAGAGTCTTTAATAATAACGAACCATTCTCTAAAAATCCTCAAGATTCATGGAATTAAAAAATACTTTTTGATTAAATTTTTTACAATGTTCTGTAGGAAAAATATACTTACTAATGAAAAAATACGGGGTGTTTAAAAAAACCTAAACGTTCCCTAAAAATCCTGAAAATTCGTGGATTAAATTTTTTTTTTTTTGCTTTCTGATGAAACTTTTTACAGTAGTTTGTAAAAAAACTATAAAAAATATATACTTTGGTATCATATTATGTATATAAATATTGTAACAATTTGAAATATACACAGAAAATCAAATGAAAATAACACCTGACCTAACTTAAAATTGAATTCAAAATAAATAATTATTAGTGTCAATTTCTAAAAATACAAAGAATTGTTAATATAGATATCCTGGATATGAATTTACATACAATAAATAACATTACATATCATAAAAATACTAATTTAATAATTTTATTATCAAATTTAAAAATTAAATCTCAGAAATTTGCATGACGTTGACTATTGTAATCATTCAGTACATCATAAAAAAAAATTAAACTCAGAGCACCATATATTAAATAAAAGGAGAAAGTCTACAGATTGATTTGATATGCATATTGTATGCAAACGAGTAACATAATGAAAGATATTCCCATTACAAATAAATCATGTTATAAAAATTAAATTGAAATGTCAAATTATAATAATCAATTCTAGAAGTGTCAAAAGTAAAGGTGACTTTACAAGAATCTCTTGAACATGACCAAAAACACTAAATAAAGACTATTTTCTAAATAAAATAAGTAAAATTGTATAATTAAGATAAAAGGACATTTAAATTTGTATTAGTTATAAGTTGTGTTGTGAAATTGTGCATAAAAAGACATCCAAAGACTGTAAGAAAATCATGTGAATGGACCTTTAACATGGCAATCTGCAGCAAGGATGAAAACAAAAAGTTGTTGTTAGTTACGGCTTGGTTTTGAGAGAAGAGAACAGCATTGCAAGAGAGCTCCTGAAATTATACACAATTTAGTAAAAATAACAAGAAGAATCAAGAAAATATCGATTTACCAGCTTAATTTACCATTCTACAACATCCAGTATAGTTTTTATTGCCACAACTGAAGATAACATCCGTATCCAGGAAAATTTTGCAGTTCCATAGAATCCCACAGGATAGTTTCCAGTTTCCAGGCAGTTTCCAGCTTTCCAGGCAGATTCCAGGAAGGAAATAATAAATTCCTAACCTCAGGTACCTTAAAAATAAAGTGCACTATAAAAATTTTTCTATAGCTATAGTAAATTAAAATCGATTTTAAATATTTGAATCTTTGCAAAGTATAAGAATAAATTACAGGACTTACCTGTATAAACCAAGTCGAACTCAATCAAATAACAATCACATTCGATAATTTCACTGCAACAAATTATATCTGTCACTCCAGAAGAAGACATTTTGGTTTTAGACTATATTATGTTATGTAGGAATGCAACCAACATTACAAAATTAAAGGATATTTTAGTATAACTTATAAACTCAATTAAATTCAATATCCAAGTTGTAATCTACATTGGTTTGGTAAAATTTATAATAAGAAAATAACATAAAAAGAAAATATTCTTTATTGTTTTAAAATTGATTATAGCACAAAAATTGTTAAGCTTTTGAAAGTGTTACCATTTGTTATACTGTAAAATAAAGAAAACCTGTATAGTTTGAACCTGACTCCTGATTTAAGTTTATTTTGCTCTTTAATTTATAAAACTGTGTCTAGCAAGGGATAAACAAAATTTGATATAAATAAGGTAAGATATAAAAAAGAAAAAAATTATATAAAAAGGTTTGTATTGAACGAAATATAGCAGAAACACAACATACACTCACAAAACACAATACATAAAATCATTGGCGCCCAACAAAAAAATTTAATATTTAACTTTAACATCAAATACACAATAAAATATTCAAAATTAAAATAAACAATAAATAAAATAAATTCAAATTAAAAAAAAAATAAAAACAAATACACACATAAAATATAACAAATTGTCGCCAACAACGTGAGGCAGGAAAAAGAGGGAAAACAAGTTTAAAATATAATAACAAATTGTCGCTCAAACGTGGGGCGATCGAGAAAACAGGTTTTTTTAAAAATAAACAGGAATATAAAAAGAAACCATGGATCTAAGAAGTGGAAGACAAACTGGAGAAAATGATAGTGAAGAAAGATCAGAACAGGAAAGTATGGGGGAACAAGAGACAAGCAATGTAGGAAGTGATGGTGGAGTAAGAAGTATGTTAGAAGAGATGATGAGGACAATTATGGAAGACAGAAAAAAATTGACTGAAACGATCAAAGATGGGAGAAAAGAAGATATGGAAAAATTAGAAAAAGGACGAAAGGAGGACTTGGAAAAATTAGAAAAAGGACGAAAGGAGGATTTGGAAAAATTAGAAAAAGGACGAAAAGAGGACCTAGAGAAATTAGAAAAAGGACGAAAAGATGACATGGAAAGTGTGGTGACATTATTGGATGTTAAATTAAAAGACATGAGAGAGGAATTCCGAAAAGATTTTAGCTTGTGGAAGGAAGATTTGAAGAAAAATGTCGACAAAATAGAACAAGACGTAGCAACGATGGTGACTAGGACTAATGAATTAGAAGACAGGGCAAACCGACAAGAAACTGAAATAGGGACGATAGAAAGACAGGTCAACAAAAATACAGAAGAAATAGAATTAGTCAAAAGTCAAGTACAGAGAGGAATACCAGCAGATCAAGAGGTATTGGAGATAGAAAGGAGAAGAACAGAGGAACAAATTGAAGAACTTAAGAAGGAGGTACAAAGAGTCAAAGACATGAAAAATAGAGAGGGAGAAGTAATTACCAGAATAGTATGTCATGAAGAAAATAAAATACATAAATTTTCAGGGAAAATAAATAAACTACATCCAGTAGTCTTTTTAAAATCCATAAATAGGAAAATACAAGACATACAGGACAGAATTCAGAATGAAGAAATAAGGAATGATAGAATACGAGAAATAATAAGAGAGAACATGGAAGGAGAAGCTTTATTATGGTATAATGGGGTAGAAAATAACATAACAGATTACACACATTTTACACAAAAATTTACACAACATTTCTGGGGAGACAATGCTCAGATGATAACAAGGGAAAAGCTATATTTTGGGAAATACAACCCGAACCTATCTAATAGTTTGACAAATTATGCCATGCGGTTATATTCATCGGCACAATATCTTACACCTAGCTTATCCGAGCAAGACATTGTTTTATACATATCAAGACAGTATAAACCGGAGATTGCCGAAACAGTGGCAATGCAGGACATAAGAAATATGGAACAATTATATAATTATTTAACAAGAGTCGAACGAAATGCAAATCAAAATCATCAAAATTATTGTAATCATAATATGAACAATAGTTATAGAAACCAAAATCATCAAAATTATAGTAACAATAATTATAATAATAGTAGTAATTTCAGGCAAGTTAATAGATCATCAAATGATCCCAATTTCAATAATAGAAACTACAACAATTTTAGGCCTAACAATAATAATAATTCTAATAACAATACAAATAATAATTTTAGATATAATAACAATAACAACAATACAGATAACAGATATCGTAATAACAATTTTAATAATCAAAGATACAATAATTATAATTCATATAATAATCAAAATAGAAATTCAAATTATAACAATAATAATAATCCTAATAATGCAAATCCGAATAATGAATTTCACAATTCAAGACGCAATACATATCAATCCAGACGAGACGACAATCAACAGGTAAGGCAGGTGAATTTTCAAAGATTTCGAAGTGCTAGTAGATCTGAAGAGCGAGTAGACAACCAAGAAAATGGTGATACCAGAGTTGAATCTCAAAGATCTATTTCTCTTGATAGGCAACCTATAAACACAGACAATCAAAATCAGCAAAATTTTCAATAAATTGCAAGTCAAATAATAAAATAATCAAAATTTATCATAGTAAATATTCTCATCCTAGAGAATTTATTAAATTAGACGAAAACGTTATTGTAAATCAAAATAATATTTTAATTTATGTTAATTCAAAATTTCAAAATGAAAACTTAGAAGTATTACTTGATTCTGGGTCAGAAGCGTCGTTAATAAGCCAAAATATAGTAGAAAAATTTCCAATTTTAAAGCAACATGTTATAAAAGTAAATAAGGTAGTGTTAATTGGTCCAAATAAAAAGAAATTATACGAGGTAAATAAATTGTTAAATATCACACTTCAATTTGGAACAGGAAAACTATTGTTTCAGCTTTTAATAGTACCAGATATGAATATGGACATTGTCCTAGGCTCAGATTATTTACATAAATATAAAGCAAAGATCGATTATAAATTAAGAAAATTATGTTTGAATGAGATATGGATATATTTTAAAGGTAGTAAAATGAAATTATGAACATGGATGAAAGCGAAAGAGGTGAAGTATTAGATGAGAGAGTAATGAGTGTTAAGGAGATGAATTTATGTGAAGAAGGTGATGATTATTATTATGATGTAGAAGTGAATGAAGAAGTATTTAATATTGATGAAATAAAATTAAATGTTGATAATAATTATGTGATGGAGGTGAGAAAATGTTGAAGATATATGAGGGTTTAGTATCGAATGAAATGAGAGTGGCAACCAGCTATGTTCATAAATTAGAAGTAAGAAATGTAGACAATTTTAGATCAAAAAGCTATCCTATTCCATACAAACATAAAAATAAAGTACGAGCCAAAATTGAAAACTATTAAGAGATGATAATATATAACATAAAACAATTACACCCTTACTACAAAGAATCATTATAATGTAATACAAATAAAAATTCAAAATTTTATTTAAAAATCATACTAAATGGAAAATTGATTTGAAAAATTTCTTATACAAGAAATTATTCCAAATAAATTTGGGAAAATTGTAACAATTTGAAATATACACAGAAAATCAAAAGAAAATAACACCTGACCTAACTTAAAATTGAATTAAAAATAAATAATTATTAGTGTCAATTTCTAAAAATACAAAGAATTGTTAATATAGATATCCTGGATATGAATTTACATACAATAAATAACATTACATATCATAAAAATACTAATTTAATAATTTTATTATCAAATTTAAAAATTAAATCTCAGAAATTTGCATGACGTTGACTATTGTAATCATTCAGTACATCATAAAAAAAAATTAAACTCAGAGCACCATATATTAAATAAAAGGAGAAAGTCTACAGATTGATTTGATATGCATATTGTATGCAAACGAGTAACATAATGAAAGATATTCCCATTACAAATAAATCATGTCCTATAAAAATAAAATGAAATGTCAAATTATAATAATCAATTCTAGAACTGTCAAAAGTAAAGGTGACTTTACAAGAATCTCTTGAACATGACCAAAAACACTAAATAAAGACTATTTTCTAACTAAAATAAGTAAAATTGTATAATTAAGATAAAAGGACATTTAAATTTGTATTAGTTATAAGTTGTGTTGTGAAATTGTGCATAAAAAGACATCCAAAGACTGTAAGAAAATCATGTGAATGGACCTTTAACATGGCAATCTGCAGCAAGGATGAAAAACAAAAAGTTGTTGTTAGTTACGGCTTGGTTTTGAGAGAAGAGAACAGCATTGCAAGAGAGCTCCTGAAATTATACACAATTTAGTAAAAATAACAAGAAGACTCAAGAAAATATCGATTTACCAGCTTAATTTACCATTCTACAACATCCAGTATAGTTTTTATTGCCACAACTGAAGATAACATCCGTATCCAGGGAAAATTTTGCAGTTCCATAGAATCCCACAGGATAGTTTCCAGTTTCCAGGCAGTTTCCAGCTTTCCAGGCAGATTCCAGGAAGGAAATAATAAATTCCTAACCTCAGGTACCTTAAAAATAAAGTGCACTATAAAAATTTTTCTATAGCTATAGTAAATTAAAATCGATTTTAAATATTTGAATCTTTGCAAAGTATAAGAATAAATTACAGGACTTACCTGTATAAACCAAGTCGAACTCAATCAAATAACAATCACATTCGATAATTTCACTGCAACAAATTCTATCTGTCACTCCAGAAGAAGACATTTTGGTTTGTAGACTATATTATGTTATGTAGGAATGCAACCAACATTACAAAATTAAAGGATATTTTAGTATAACTTATAAACTTCAATAAAATTCAATATCCAAGTTGTAATCTACATTGGTTTGGTAAAATTTATCATAAGAAAAATAACATAAAAAAGAAAATATTCTTTATTGTTTTAAAATTGATTATAGCACAAAAAAATTTGTTAAGCTTTCGAAAGTGTTACCATTTGTTATACTGTGAAATAAAGAAAACCTGTATAGTTTGAACCGACTCCTGATTTAAGTTTTTTTGCTCTTTAATTTATAAAACTGTGTCTAGCAAGGGATAAACAAAATTTGATATAAATAAGGTAAGATATAAAAGAAAAAATTATATAAAAGGTTTGTATTGAACGAAATATAGCAGAAACACAACATACACTCACAAAACACAATACATAAAATCATTGGCGCCCAACAAAAATTTAATATTTAACTTTAACATCAAATACACAATAAAATATTCAAAATTAAAATAAACAATAAATAAAATAAATTCAAATAAAAAAAAAATAAAAACCAAAACACACGAAAAAATAACAAATTGTCGCCAACAACGGGAGGCAGGACAAAGGGGGAAAACAAGTTTAAAATATAATAACAATATATACGTATGAAAAAATACAGGGTGTAAAATAAAGAACCATTCTCTAGATCCATAAAATTTATGGAATTTATTTTTTTATGAAACTTTTCACGATTGTAAAAATATATACTAATGAGAAAATACAGGGTGCTTAACGAAACCAAACCATTCTATAAGAATCCTAACAATTCATGGAATATTTTTTTATGAAACTTTTCACAATGGTCTGTATGAAACTATTTTAATGAGAACAATATAACAGGGTGTTTAAGAAAACTGAACCAATATTGAAACTCCCAATATTCATGGAAAAATTTATGGAATTTAATTTTTTTTTATTAAACTTTTCACGATTGTAAAAAAATTACACTAATGAAAAATACAGGGTGTTTAACAAAACCATTGAACCAATATTGAAACTCCCAAAATTCATAGAAAAACTTATGGATTTTTTATGAAACTTTACAATTGTTAAAAAATTATACTAATGAAAAAATACAGGGTGTTTAGCAAAACCAAACCATTCTCTATGAATCCTCACAATTAATGAAATATTTTCTTATGAACCTTTTCACAATGGTCTGTAAGAAAACTATACTAATTAAAAACTACTGGGTGTTTAAAAAACTGAACCATTCTCTAGAAACATTCATGGAAGTATAATATTCTTTTGATCAAACTTTTAACAATGGTCTATATGGAAACTATTTTAATGGGAACAATACAGGGTGTTTAAGAGAATCGAATCATTCTAAAAATCCTAAAACTTGGAATTAAAAACTCTTTTTTGGTTTTGATGAAACTTTTTAAGATAGTTTGTAAAAAACTATAAACAATACATACTTAGGTAGCTATTATTATGTAGCTATATAAATACATACTTATGAAAAAATACAGGATGTAAAATAAAGACCAATTCTCTAGATCCACAAAATTTATGGAATTTAATTTTTTTATGAAACTTTTCACGATTGTAAAATAATTATACTGATGAAAAATACGGGGTGTTTAACAAAACCAAGCGATTCTCTAAGAATCCTCACAATTCATGGAATATTTTCTAATCAAACTTTTCACAATGGTCTGTAAGAAAACTATACTAATTAAAAACTACTGGGTGTTTAAAAACCGACCCTTCTCTAGAAACCTTCATGGAAGTATAATATTCCTTTGATGAAACTTTTAACAATGGTCTATATGGAAACTATTTTAATGAGAACAATACAGGGTGTTTAAGAAAACTGAACCAATATTGAAACTCCCAAAATTCATGGAATAAAATTATTTTTTTTGCTTCGCATGGGTTGTCGGAAGTACGAAAGACCGTTTTATATACAAAGTGTTGGAAAAATGTTGAACGTTAAAAAATCTCAAAATTAAGAGAACTGACAATTTGTTTTTACTCAACTTCCATCGGGGGTCTCCTAACACACTAATTATCGAAAAAATACATGGTGTTTAAAAAAAACTAACCCTACTCAAGAAAGGTCAAGTCGGCGATAGTTTTCTAGTTACTATATATTAAAATGCGTGATTTCCTCTCGCTCCCACCGCGCGTGCGGAAATAGGGCAAAGTGTCCGGGTAAAGGCTTTTTTCGCGAGCCGCGCGGCGGCGAGCCGAAGGGCGCGAAGCGCCCTTCGGTCCCGGGATTGTCGCTTAGGCGTATTTCGGTGGGTTCTTTTTACCTTTTCCGGGGCGAATTTTGCGTTTTTCCGGAGGTCCGCCGGTGTTACTTTTCCGTTTTCGCGAGGAAACGAGACAAAAGTCGAAAAAAACGCCCCTTATCGGAAGCCCGAAAGCCGCCCGGAGGCCGGTTTCGCTGCGCGCGTGGTTTTTCGGGCGAGCCCGTCGGGGAGTGACGTTGAGCTGTAACAGGTAACTGGGGACGCGGCCGCGGGCCGGGAGGCTTCTTTCGTCCTTTCTCCGTCGCGACGAGGCGCTCGGCGGGCCGTTTTTCGCGTTTTTCTAGGTAAATTTTCCGTTTTTCGGAGGGTCCTCGCCGGCCGTTCTCGGCGAGCGAGATGGATATAGCGGAGGCGGAGCTTATCGCCCGGGAATCGGAGAAACGTCAGTCCGATATGGGTAGACGTCAAACTATTTCCGATTCGATATTTTCGTATTTTCTCGCATTCGTTTCCACAAAGCCATGTCGAAACGTAAACTTTGAACCTTCTACAATGTGTCGCGTGCCTCAGATTTAGGTTTAAAATTCGATTTTATAGTGAAAATAACGAAAATTTGGTTCAATTACACGTTCGGGGGCATTCGCATTCGCTCGACCGCGGCCGTCCTAAACGTCAAACGGCTAGCCGGACGGTGCACGGCCTGTGACAGCTCCCCATAAAACGTAGGAACGTTGGCCAAACGGGCCGGTCGGAGCCCCCCGAAAACCAGAAAAGGTAAGTTTAAAGTCTCTAGATACTTTCTGTTATGCGAGCGCCGGGTTTAGAATTCGTTTTTGTATCGAAATGTGCGAAAATCCGATCCAAGACCGGGGAGAAGGGCCTGGCAAATGGCGGTCTTCACAAAACCTTCAAAACGATTAGATTCTGAAAAGTAAGTACCCCTTTATGTCCATAAAGCCATATCGAAACGTAAACTTTGAACCTTCTACAATGTGTCGTGTGCTTCAGGTTTAGGTTTAAAATTCGATTTTATAGTGAAAATAACAAAAGTTTGACTCAATTACACGTTCGGGGGCATTCGCATTCGCTCGGCCGCCCGAAACGTCAAACGGCAAGCCGGACGGTGCACGGCCTGTGACAGCTCCCCATAAAACGTAGGAACGTTGGCCAAAAGGGCCGGTCGGAGCCCCCCAAAAACCAGAAAAGGTAAGTTTAAAGTCTCTAGATACTTTCTGTTATGCGAGCGCTGGATTTTGAATTCATTTTTGTATCCAAATGTGCGAAAATCCGATCCAAGACCGGGGAGAAGAGCCTGGCAAATGGCGGTCTTCACAAAACCTTCAAAACGATTAGATTCTGAAAAGTAAGTACCCCTTTATGTCCATAAAGCCATATCGAAACGTAAACTTTGAACCTTCTAAATGTGTCGTGTGCTTCAGGTTTAGGTTTAAAATTCGATTTTATAGTGAAAATATCGAAATTTTAGTCCACTACACGTTCGGCCGGCGCCCGGCCGCCGAAACGTCAAACGGCCAAAAAAGGTAACATTGAAGTCTCTAGATACGTTCTGTTATGCGAGCGCTTTGTTTTGAGTTTATTTTTGCATTGAACTATGCATAAATACGAATGAATCCGTGGTATAAATGAGCTAGACAATATGGCGGACTTCAATTATTTTAAGTCGCTTCGCGTATATACAGTGCGACTCAAAAGAGCTCGACGTACGGGGTGTTACGATAAAATTGACGAGAAAAATAAAAATTACAGATTCGAGGAAATTTTCGGTTTTTTCGCTTCGGAGGGTTGTCTGCCGTGCGAAAGACCGTTTTATATACAAAGTGTTGGAAAAATGTTAAACGTTAAAAATGTCAAAATTAAGGGAACTGGAAATTTTTTTGGTACGAAACTTTCGTCGGGGGTCTCCTACCGCACTAATTATCGAAAAAAATATAGGGTGTGTACAAAAAACCCACCCGTTCCCTAAAAATCATGAAAATTCGTGGATTTAAAATTTTTTTTTGCTTTCTGATGACACTTTTTACAATAGTTTGTAAAAACTATAAAAATATATACTTTGGTATTATTATGTATATAAATACATACGTATGAAAAATACAGGGTGTAAAATAAAGAACCATTCTGTAGATCCACAAAATTTATGGAATTTATTTTTTTATGAAACTTTTCACGATTCTAAAAAATTATACTAATGGAAAAATACAGGGTCCTTAACGAAACCAAACCATTCTCTAAGAATCCTCACAATAATTCGTTGAATGTTTTTTATGAAACTTTTCACAATAGTCTGTAAGAAAACTATACTAATAAAAAAACTAATGAGTGTTTAAGAAAACTGAACCAATATTGTAACTCCCAAAATTCATAGAAAAATTTTTTTTTATTTATTAAACTTTCGTCAAGGATTTATTATGACACTCACTAACGAAGCAAATACAGAGTGTTTAAAAATAACGAACCATTCTCTGAAAATCCTCAAAATTCATGGAATTAGAAAATTCTTTTGATGAAACTTTATAAAATGTTCTGTAGGAAAAATAGACTAATGAAGAAATACAGAGTGTTTAAAAATAACGAAACATTCTCTAAAAATCCTCAAAATTCATGGAATTAAAAAATTCTTTTTGATGAAACGTTTCACAATAGTTTGTTAAAATTTATACTAATGAAAAAATACGGGAGGTTTAAAAACCGAACCATTCTCTAAAAATCAACAAAATTCATGGAATTAAAAATTCTTTTGATGAAACTTTTACAATGTTCTGTAGGAAAAATATACTAATGAAAAATACGGGTGTTTTAAAAACCGAAACGTTCCCTAAAAATCCTGAAAATTCGTGGATTTAAATTTTTTTTATTTCTGATGAAACTTTTACAGTAGTTTGTAAAAACTATAAAAATATACACTTTGGTATTATTATGTATATAAATACATACGTATGAAAAATACAGGGTGTAAAATAAAGAACCATTCTCTAGATCCACAAAATTTATGGAATTTATTTTTTTATGAAACTTTTCACGATTGCAAAAATATATACTAATGAGAAAATACAGGGTGCTTAACGAAACCAAACCATTCTATAAGAATCCTAACAATTCATTGAATAGTTTTTTATGAAACTTTTCACAATTGTCTGTAAGAAAATATTTTAATGAGAACAATATAACAGGGTTTTTAAGAAAACTGAACCAATATTAAAACTCCCAAAATTCATGGAAAAATTTATGGAATTTAATTTTTTTATTAAACTTTTCACGATTGTAAAAAATTACACTAATGAAAAATACAGGGTGTTTAACAAAACCATTGAACCAATATTGAAAGTCCCAAAATTCATAGAAAAACTTATGGAATTTTTTTATGAAACTTCACGATTGTTAAAAATTATACTAATGAAAAAATACAGGGTGTTTAGCAAAACCAAACCATTCTCTAAGAATCCTCACAATTCTTGGAATATTTTCTTATGAACCTTTTCACAATGGTCTGTAAGAAAACTATACTAATTAAAAACTACTGGGTGTTTAAAAAACTGAACCATTCTCTAGAAACCTTCATGGAAGTATAATATTCTTTTGATGAAACTTTTAACAATGGTTTATATGGCAACTATTTTAATGAAAACAATACAGGGTGTTTAAGAAAATCGAATCATTCTAAAAATCCTAACAACTTGGAATTAAAAACTCTTTTTTGGTTTTTAAGATAGTTTGTAAAAAAACTATAAAAAATACATACTTAGGTATTATGTAGCTATATAAATACATACTTATGAAAAAATACAGGGTGTAAAATAAAGACCAATTCTCTAGATCCACGAAATTTATGGAATTTAATTTATTTATGAAACTTCACGATTGTAAAAAAATTATACTGATGAAAAAATACAGGGTGTAAAATAAAGAACCATTCTCTAGATCCACAAAATTTATGGAATTTATTTTTTTTATTTATTTTTTATTTCACGATTGTAAAAAATTATACTAATGAAAAAATACAGGGTGCTTAACGAAACCAAACCATACTCTAAGAATCCTCACAATAATTCATTGAATATTTTTTAATGAAACTTTTCACAATGGTCTGTAAGAAAACTATACTAATTAAAAAACTACTGGGTGTTTAAGAAAACTGAACCAATATTGAAACTCCCAAAATTCATGGAAAAATTTATTTTTATTTATTAAACTTCCATCAAGGATTTATTATGACACTCACTAGCGAAGCAAATACAGAGTGTTTAATAATAACGAACCATTCTCTAAAAATCCTCAAAATTCATGGAATTAAAAAATTCTTTTTGATGAAACTTTATACAATGTTCTGTAGGAAAAATATACTAATGAAGAAATACAGAGTGTTTAAAAATACCAAACCATTCCCTAAAAATCCTCAAAATTCATGGAATTAAAAAATTATTTTTGATGAAACGTTTCACAATATTTTGTAAAAAACTATACTAATAAAAACATACAGGAGGTTTAAAAAAACCGAACCATTCTCTAAAAATCAACAAAATTCATGGAATTAAAAAATTCTTTTTGATGAAACATTTTACAATGTTCTGTAGAAAAAATATACTAATGAAAAATACGGAGGATTTAAAAACCGAACCGTTCCCTAAAAATCCTGAAAATTCGTGGATTTAACATTTTTTTTGCTTTCTGATGAAACTTTTTACAACAGTTTGTAAAAAAACAATAAAAAATATATACTTAGGTATTATTATGTATATAAATACATACGTATGAAAAAATACAGCGTGTAAAATAAAGAACCATTCTCTAGATCCACAAAATTTATGGAATTTATTTTTTTATGAAACTTTTCACGATTGTAAATCATGTAATCAAATAATACAGGGTGTTTAGCAAAAACCATTTTCTAAGAATCCTCACAATTCATGGAATATTTTCTAATGAAACTTTTCACAACGGTCTGTAAGAAAACTATACTAATTAAAAAACTACTGGGTGTTTAAAGAAACTGAACCATTCTCTAGAAACATTCATGGAAGTATAATATTCTTTTGATGAAACTTTTAACAATGGTCTATATGGAAACTATTTTAATGGGAACAATACAGGGTGTTTAAGAGAATCGAATCATTCTAAAAATCCTAAAAACTTGGAATTAAAAACTCTTTTTGGTTTTTGATGAAACTTTTAAGATAGTTTGTAAAAAACTATAAAAATACATACTTAGGTATTATAATGTAGCTATATAAATACATACTTATGAAAAAATACAGGGTGTAAAATAAAGAACCATTCTCTAGATCCACAAAATTTATGGAATTTAATTTTTTTTTATGAAAGTTTTCACGATTGTAAAAAAATTATACTAATAAAAAAATACAGGGTGTTTAACAAAACCAAACCATTCTCTAAGAATCCTCACAATTCATGGAATATTTTCTAATGAAACTTTTCACAATGGTCTGTAAGAAAACTATACTAATTAAAAAACTACTGGGTGTTTAAAGAAACTGAACCATTCTCTAGAAACATTCATGGAAGTATAATATTCTTTTGATGAAACTTTTAACAATGGTCTATATGGAAACTATTTTAATGAAAACAATACAGGGTGTTTAAGAAAACTGAACCAATATTGAAACTCCCAATATTCATGGAATAAATTTATTTTTTTGCTTCGGATGGGTTGTCGGATGTACGAAAGACCGTTTTAAATAAGTGTTGGAAAAATGTTGAACGTTAAAAAAATATCAAAATAAAGAGAACTGTCAATTATTTTTACTCAACTTCCTTCGGGGGTCTCTTAACGCACTAATTATTGAAAAATTACATGGTGTTTAAAAAAAACTAACCCTACTCAAGAAAGGTCAAGTCGGCGATAGCCGACTTGCCACCTTTCTAGTATATATTAAAATCCGTTGTTTTTTCTCGCTCCCTCCGGGCGGGTGGAAAAGTGGCAAAGTATCTCCTCAAAGGCTTCGCGCCCTTCGGTCCCGGGGTTGTCGCTTAGGCGTATTTCGGTGGGTTCCACGCCCATTATCGGAAGTCCGGAAGCTGCCCGGAGGCCGATTTCGCTCCGCGCGACGTTTTTCACGGAGCCCGTCGGGGTCGCGGGCGCGGGCGAGTCTCCTTATTTGGTCCTTTCTCCGTCGCGACGAGGCGCTCGGCGGGCCGTTTTTCGCGTTTTTCTAGGTAAATTTTCCGTTTTTCGGAGGGTCCTCGCCGGCCGTTCTCGGCGAGAGGGATGGAGATAGCGCAGGAGGAGCTTATCGCCCGGGAATCGGAGAAACGTCAGTCGGATATGGGTAGACGTCAAACTATTTCCGATTCGATATTTTCGTATTTTCCGCATTCATTTCAACAAAGCCATATCGAAATCTAAACTTTGAACCTTCTACAATGTGTCGCGTGCCTCAGATTTAGGTTTAAAATTCGATTTTATAGGGAAAATAACGAAAATTAGGGTCAATTACACGTTCGGCGGCATTCGCATTCGCTCGACCGCGGCCGTCCTAAACGTCAAACGGCTAGCCGGACGGTGCACGGCCTGTGACAGCTCCCCATAAAACGTAGGAACGTTTGCCAAACGGGCCGATGAGAGCCCCGAAAACCAGAAAGGTAAGTTTAAAGTCTCTAGATACTTTCTTTTATGCGAGCGCTGGGTTTAGAGTCGTCTTTGTATCGAAATTTGCGAAAATCCGATCCAAGAACGGGGATAAGGGCCTGGCAAATGGCGGTCTTCACAAAACCTTCAAAACGATTACATTCTGAAAAGTAAGTACCCCTTTATTTCCATAAAGCCATATCGAAACGTAAATTTTGAACCTTCTACAATGTGTCGCGTGCCTCAGATTTAGGTTTAAAATTCGATTTTATAGGGAAAATAACGAAAATTAGGGTCAATTACACGTTCGGCGGCATTCGCATTCGCTCGACCGCGGCCGTCCTAAACGTCAAACGGCTAGCCGGACGGTGCACGGCCTGTGACAGCTCCCCATAAAACGTAGGAACGTTTGCCAAACGGGCCGATGAGAGCCCCCCGAATGCCAGAAAAGGTAAGTTTAAAGTCTCTAGATACTTTCTGTTATGCGAGCGCTGGGTTTAGAATTCGTTTTTGTATCGAAATGTGCGAAAATCCGATCCAAGACCGGGGAGAAGGGCCTGGCAAATGGCGGTCTTCACAAAACCTTCAAAACGATTACATTCTGAAAAGTAAGTACCCCTTCATTTTCATAAAGCCATATCGAAACGTAAACTTTGAACTTTCTACAATGTGCCGCCTGTCTCAGGTCTAGGTTTAAAATTCGATTTTATAGTGAAAATAACGAAAGTTTGACTCAATTACACGGTCGGCGGCATTCGCATTCGCTCGGCCGCCCGATACGTCAAACGTCAAGCCGGACGGTGCGGTGCCGTTGACAGCTACGGATATAACTTAGGAACGTTCCCTAAACGGGCAGATTGGAGACCCGCCAAGGCTAGAAAAGGTAAATTTAAAGTTTCTAGATACTTTCTGTTATGCGAGCGCTGGATTTTGAATTCATTTTTGTATCGAAATGTGCGAAAATCCGATCCAAGACCGGGGAGAAGAGCCTGGCAAATGGCGGTCTTCACAAAACCTTCAAAACGATTAGATTCTGAAAAGTAAGTACCCCTTTATGTCCATAAAGCCATATCGAAACGTAAACTTTGAACCTTCTACAATGTGTCGTGTGCCTCAGGTTTAGGTTTAAAATTCGATTTTATAGTGAAAATATCGAAATTTTAGTCCACTACACGTTCGACCGGCGCCCGGCCGCCGAAACGTCAAACGGCCAAAAGGTAACTTTGAAGTCTCTAGATACGTTCTGTTATGCGAGCGCTTTGTTTTGAGTTTATTTTTGCATTGAACTATGCATACATACGAATGAATCCGTGGTATAAATGAGCTAGAGAATATGGCGGAGTTCAATTATTTTAGGTCGCTGCGCGTTTAGACAGTGCGACTCAAAAGAGCTCGACGTACGGGTGTTACGATAAAATTGACGAGAAAAAATAAAAATTACAGATTCGAGGAAATTTTCGGTTTTTTCGCTTCGGAGGGGTTGTCTGACGTGCGAAAGCCCGTTTTATATACAAAGTGTTGGAAAAATGTTAAACGTTAAAAAATGTCAAAATTAAGGGAACTGGAAATTTTTTGGTACGAAACTTTCGTCAGGGTCTCTTACCGCACTAATTATCGAAAAAATATAGGGTGTTTACAAAAACCCACCCGTTCCCTAAAAATCAAGAAAATTCGTGGATTTAAAAATTTTTTTGCTTTCTGATGAAACTTTTACAATAGTTTGTAAAAACTATAAAAATATATACTTTGGTATTATTTAAATTTATAGAAAAATTTTTTTTTATTTATTAAACTTTCGTCAAGGATTTATTATGACACTCACTAACGAAGCAAATACAGAGTGTTTAAAAATGAATGATGATGAAACTTTTTACAATAGTTTGTAAAAAATATATACTTTGGTATTATTATGTATATAAATACATACGTATGAAAAAATACAGGGTGTAAAATAAAGAACCATTCTGTAGATCCACAAAATTTATGGAATTTATTTTTTTTATGAAACTTTTCACGATTGTAATAAAATTATACTAATGGAAAAATACAGGGTGCTTAACGAAACCAAACCATTCTCTAAGAATCCTCACAATAATTCATTGAATGTTTTTTTATGAAATCTTTTTACAATTGTCTGTAAGAAAACTATACTAATTAAAAAACTACTGAGTGTTTAAGAAAACTGAACCAATATTGAAACTCCCAAACTTCATAGAAAAATTTTTTTTTATTTATTAAACTTTCGTCAAGGATTTATTATGACACTCACTAACGAAGCAAATACAGAGTGTTTAAAAATAACGAACCATTCTCTGAAAATGCTCAAAATTCATGGAATTAAAAAATTCTTTTTGATGAAACTTTATAAACTGTTCTGTAGGAAAAATAGACTAATGAAGAAATACAGAGTGTTTAAAAATAACGAAACATTCTCTAAAAATCCTCAACATTCATGGAATTAAAAAATTCTTTTTGATGAAACGTTTCACAATAGTTTGTAAAAAAACTATACTAATGAAAAAATACAGGAGATTTAAAAAAACCGAACCATTCTCTAAAAATCAACAAAATTCATGGAATTAAAAAATTCTTTTTGATGAAACTTTTTACAATGTTCTGTAGGAAAAATATACTAATGATAAAATACGGGGTGTTTAAAAAACCGAAACGTTCCCTAAAAATCCTGAAAATTCGTGGATTTAAATTTATTTTTTTTTGCTTTCTGATGAAACTTTTTACAGTAATTTGTAAAAAAACTATAAAAAATATATACTTTGGTATTATTATGTATATAAATACATACGTATGAAAAAATACAGGGTGTAAAATAAAGAACCATTCTGTAGATCCACAAAATTTATGGAATTTATTTTTTTTATGAAACTTTTCACGATTGTAAAAAAAATATACTAATGGAAAAATACAGGGTGCTTAACGAAATCAAACCATTCTCTAAGAATCCTCACAATAATTCATTGAATGTTTTTTTATTAAACTTTTCACAATTGTCTGTAAGAAAACTATACTAATTAAAAAACTACTGAGTGTTTAAGAAAACTGAACAAATATTGAAACTCCCAAAATTCATAGAAAAATTTTTTATTTATTAAACTTTCGTCAAGGATTTATTATGACACTCACTAACGAAGCAAATACAGAGTGTTTAAAAATAACGAACCATTTCCTGAAAATCCTCAAAATTCATGGAATCAAAAAATTCTTTTTGATGAAACTTTATAAAATGTTCTGTAGGAAAAATAGACTAATGAAGAAATACAGAGGGTTTAAAAATAACGAACCATTCTCTGAAAATCCTCAAAATTCATGGAATTAAAAAATTCTTTTTGATGAAACGTTTCACAATTGTTTGTAAAAAACTATACTAATGAAAAATACAGGAGGTTTAAAAAAACCGAACCATTCTCTAAAAATCAACAAAATTCATGGAATTAAAAAATTCTTTTTGATGAAACTTTTTACAATGTTCTGTAGGAAAAATATACAAATAAGAAAATACGGGGTGTTTAAAAAAACCGAACCGTTCCCTAAAAATCCTGAAAATTCGTGGATTTCATTTTTTTTTTTGCTTTCTGATGAAACTTTTTACAATAGTTTATAAAAAAACTATAAAAATATATACTTAGGTATTATAAGTATTATTATCTATATATAAATACATACGTATGAAAAAAATACAGGGTGTAAAATAAAGAACCATTCTCTAGATCCACAAAATTTATGGAATTTATTTTTTTTATGAAACTTTTCAATATTGTAAAAAAATTATAATGAAAAATACAGGGTGTTTAGCAAAACCAAACCATTCTCTAAGAATCTTCACAATTCATGGAATATTTTCTTATGAACCTTTTCACTGGTCTGTAAGAAAAGAATACTAATTAAAAACTACTGGGTGTTTAAAAACTGAACCATTCTCTAAAAACCTTCATGGAAGTATAATATTCTTTCGATGAAACTTTTAACAATGGTCTATATGGAAACTATTTTAATTGAAACAGTACAGGGTGTTTAAGAGAATCGAATCATTCTAAAAATCCGAAAAACTTGGAATTAAAAACTCTTTTTTGGTTTTTGATGAAACTTTTTAAGATAGTTTGTAAAAAAACTATAAAAAATACATACTTAGGTATTATTATGTAGCTATATAAATACATACTTATGAAAAAATACAGGGTGTAAAATAAACACCAATTCTCTAGATCCACAAAATTTATGGAATTTAATTTTTTTTATGAAACTTTTCACGATTGTAAAAAAATTATACTGATGAAAAAATACGGGGTGTTTAACAAAACCAAACGATTCTCTAAGAATCCTCACAATTCATGGAATATTTTCTAATGACACTTTTCACAATGGTCTGTAAGAAAACTATACTAATTAAAAAAAACTACTGGGTATTTAAAAAAACCGACCGTTCTCTAGAAACCTTCATGGAAGTATAATATTCCTTTGATGAAACTTTTAACAATGGTCTATATGGAAACTATTTTAATGAAAACAATACAGGGTGCTTAAGAAAACTGAACCAATATTGAAACTCCCAAAATTCATGAAATATTTTTTTTTGCTTCGGAGGAGTTGTCGGATGTACGAAAGACCGTTTTACATACAAAGTGTTGGAAAAATGTTGAACGTTTAAAAAATCTCAAAATTAAGAGAACTGACAATTTTTTTTTACTCAACTTCCATCGGGGGTCTCTTAACGCACTAATTATCGAAAAAATACATGGTGTTTAAAAAATACGAACCCTACTCAAGTTCTTATATATTAAAATCCGTTGTTTTTTCTCGCTCCCTCCGGGCGGGTGGAAAAGTGGCAAAGTATCTCCTCAAAGGCTTTTTTCGCGAGCCGCGCGCGGCGAGGCGAAGGGCGTGAAGCGCCCTTCGGTCCCAGGGTTGTCGCTTAGGCGTATTTCGGTGGGTTCTTTTACCTTTTTCGGGGCGAATTTGCGTTTTTCCGGAGGTCCGCGGCCGCCGGTTTTCGATTTTCGCGAGGAAACGAGACAAAAGTCGAAAACCACGCCCATTATCGGAAGTCCGGAAGCCGCCCGGAGGCCGATTTCGCTCCGCGCGACGTTTTTCACGGGAGCCCGTCGGGGTCGCGGGCGCGGGCGAGTCTCCTTATTTGGTCCTTTCTCCGTCGCGACGAGGCGCTCGGCGGGCCGTTTTTCGCGTTTTTCTAGGTAAATTTTCCGTTTTCGGAGGGTCCTCGCCGGCCGTTCTCGGCGAGAGGGATGGAGATAGCGCGGGAGGAGCTTATCGCCCGGGAATCGGAGAAACGTCAGTCGGATATGGGTAGACGTCAAACTATTTCCGATTCGATATTTTCGTATTTTCCCGCATTCATTTCAACAAAGCCATATCGAAACGTAAACTTTGAACCTTCTACAATGTGTCGCGTGCCTCAGATTTAGGTTTAAAATTCAATTTTATAGGGAAAATAACGAAAATTAGGGTCAATTACACGTTCGGCGGCATTCGCATTCGCTCGACCGCGGCCGTCCTAAACGTCAAACGGCTAGCCGGACGGTGCACGGCCTGTGACAGCTCCCCATAAAACGTAGGAACGTTTGCCAAACGGGTCGATGAGAGCCCCCCGAAAACCAGAAAAGGTAAGTTTAAAGTCTCTAGATACTTTCTGTTATGCGAGCGCTGGGTTTAGAATTCGTTTTTGTATCGAAATGTGCGAAAATCCGATCCAAGACCGGGAGAAGGGCCTGGCAAATGGCGGTCTTCACAAAACCTTCAAAACGATTACATTCTGAAAAGTAAGTACCCCTTCATTTTCATAAAGCCATATCGAAACGTAAACTTTGAACCTTCTACAATGTGCCGCCTGTCTCAGGTCTAGGTTTAAAATTCGATTTTATAGTGAAAATAACGAAAGTTTGACTCAATTACACGGTCGGCGGCATTCGCATTCGCTCGGCCGCCCGAAACGTCAAACAGCAAGCCGGACGGTGCGGTGCCGTTGACAGCTCCGGATAAAACTTAGGAACGTTCGCTAAACGGGCCGGTCTGAGACCCGCAAAGGACAAAAAGGTAAGTTTAAAGTCTCTAGATACTTTCTGTTATGCGAGCGCTGAGTTTAGAATTCGTTTTTGTATCGAAATGTGCGAAAATCCGATCCAAGACCGGGGAGAAGGGCCTGGCAAATGGCGGTCTTCACAAAACCTTCAAAACGATTAGATTCTGAAAAGTAAGTACCCTTTATGTCCATAAAGCCATATCGAAACTTAATCTTTTAACCTTCTACAATTTGTCGTTTGCCTAAGGTTTAGTTTTAAAATTCTATTTTATATTGAAAATATCGAAATTTTAGTCCACTACACGTTCGGCCGGCGCCCGGCCGCCGAAACGTCAAACGGCCAAAAGGAAACTTTGAAGTCTCTAGATACGTTCTGTTATGCGAGCGCTTTGTTTTGAGTTTATTTTTGCATTGAACTATGCATAAATACGAATGAATCCGTGGTATAAATGAGCTAGACAATATGGCGGACTTCAATTATTTTAAGTCGCTTCGCGTATATACAGTGCGACTCAAAGAGCTCGACGTACGGGGTGTTACGATAAAAATTGACGAGAAAAAATTAAAATTACAGATTCGAGGAAATTTTCGGTTTTTCGCTTCGGAGGGTTGTCTGACGTGCGAAAGACCGTTTTATATACAAAGTGTTGGAAAAATGTTAAACGTTAAAAAAATGTCAAAATTAAGGGAACTGGAAATTTTTTTGGTACGAAACTTTCGTCGGGGGTCTCTTACCGCACTAATTATCGAAAAAAATATAGGGTGTTTACAAAAAACCCACCCGTTCCCTAAAAATCAAGAAAATTCGTGGATTTAAAATTTTTTTTGCTTTCTGATGAAACTTTTTACAATAGTTTGTAAAAAAACTATAAAAAATATATACTTTGGTATTATTATGTATATAAATACATACGTATGAAAAAATACAGGGTGTAAAATAAAGAACCATTCTGTAGATCCACAAAATTTATGGAATTTATTTTTTTTATGAAACTTTTCACGATTGTAAAAAACATACTAATGGAAAAATACAGGGTGCTTAACGAAACCAAACCATTCTCTAAGAATCCTCACAATAATTCATTGAATGTTTTTATGAAACTTTTACAATTGTCTGTAAGAAAACTATACTAATTAAAAAACTACTGAGTGTTTAAGAAAACTGAACCAATATTGAAACTCCCAAAATTCATAGAAAAATTTTTTTATTTATTAAACTTTCGTCAAGGATTTATTATGACACTCACTAACAGCAAATACAGAGTGTTTAAAAATAACGAACCATTCTCTGAAAATGCTCAAAATTCATGGAATTAAAAAATTCTTTTTGATGAAACTTTATAAAATGTTCTGTAGGAAAAATAGACTAATGAAGAAATACAGAGTGTTTAAAAATAACGAAACATTCTCTAAAAATCCTCAACATTCATGGAATTAAAAAATTCTTTTTGATGAAACGTTTCACAATAGTTTGTAAAAAACTATACTAATGAAAAAATACAGGAGATTTAAAAAAACCGAACCATTCTCTAAAAATCAACAAAATTCATGGAATTAAAAAATTCTTTTTGATGAAACTTTTTACAATGTTCTGTAGGAAAAATATACCAATAAAAAAATACGGGGTGTTTAAAAAACCGAACCGTTCCCTAAAAATCCTGAAAATTCGTGGATTTAAATTTTTTTTGCTTTCTGATGAAACTTTTTACAGTAATTTGTAAAAAAACTATAAAAAATATATACTTTGGTATTATTATGTATATAAATACATACGTATGAAAAAATACAGGGTGTAAAATAAAGAACCATTCTGTAGATCCACAAAATTTATGGAATTTATTTTTTTTATGAAACTTCACGATTCTAAAAAAATTATACTAATGG
>JALDAQ010000136.1:0-25000 GCA_025584915.1 Monochamus saltuarius
GCTAGATAGAAGTTATTAACCAACTTTTGGAGACAGGAGGTGAATTTATTTCTTCATATTTGCTATCAAAAGAGTGTGGGACTTTTAGGTTTATAATCGTTAAATCCCCACCCCAGATTAGAGGGTTATCACTCTATATTGAATTTTACTTATACAGAGGTCTTAAAAATAAAATAAATACAATATTAAAAATAAATCCTAAAGCAATGATCTCAAGAACGCATAGTGTTATATAACATCTATAAAACAGAAACATTAATGTAACTGTTTGGCTAGCAGTGACATCTTGGTCTTGATTTTGTCTTGGTCGCAAGACAAGACTAGACTTGGCAAGAAATATTGCTAGAAGGTCTGGGGTGAAATTTAAATGAACGTTAGTTGAAATAAATAAATAAATAAGTGACTAAATAAACACACATTGCATTTCTAATGTAGGCATATTCTTTATTTAAAAGAATTAAGCATATAAAATTAAAATTCAAGGTGCTTAGGTGTTCTGCTGAATACAACTAATTATAGTGCCAGTTGACTGAAAGAGCTCCGATTTGGCACGCCTATCTCGTCCATTGCTTATTATTATTATTTATTATGTAAAACTAGCCGTTTCTATATTTTATAACGTTTACCAATCGACCAATATCTGAGCTAAGTAAGTTCCGAGCGGCACCATGTCCGACCGAAAGTAACTACCACTGTTATTAGATTGGTAATAAAGTTTCATGTTTCTGATTTCTATGCAAAAGTCTCACAAGAATCATGCAAATTTGCGAGACCTTTCGCAAGACAATATAAAAGACATAATGTTGAAAAATCAAGCAAGCACAAGGCTTTATAGAAACTTTTGTTTTCTTCTGCAAGACAAGACAAGGTTTTTCAAATTTTTGCAACAATTTTTGTCTCCCATCCAACACTACTTTTCGCCTCTGTACGGCACCTTATGTGTTTACGGACATGCTTAATACCTTTATTATAACCTTTAAGGTCTTAGGTACAATTACTTGCACATAATATTTAAATGATATTTTAATAAATGGAAAATATCAAACAGAATGTTTATTTTATAACGATAAAAATATTAATAAAAATAGTCAAGCTTTGCTTGTACCTAACCAGGACTGTAAGGTCTAAGCTTTATTTATAATAAAAATAAATTTACACTCCCTTGACAGAAAGAGAGGACATTTCAAAGAATATATAAAAAAACAAAATGAATAAATAAAATAAAAAATTTGAAATCACACCTGCTGTAAAATTAGAGAGTGGTTAGGTTTTGGAGGAACGTTAGTTGCAGCTCGTTCTGCAGTAATGTTCTGGATGGAAGGTATACAAAGACCTTCGAAAGAGAAAAATATTTTGCTCTTAAATATATAATAGAGGATATTTCGATAAATATATACGTAGGTATCTCAAATATAACGAATAACTTTTTATGGAGAGAAAAAAAAATCTGATCCTATATTCAACTCTAGAAATCTATTTAGATGCCTCCATTGTAGGGGAGAGCAGGAGGTGAAGACAACAGGGGATTTACATTTGTCCTAAGAATTATTAACAGTTTTCAATGCTCAAAAATCATTTTCAAAAATGTTAGTTATTGCAAATCGATAACACAATTGCTATTTCTTGTAATAACCTGATGGGGACTGTGTACTGTGTGTAGACAGATAAAGCTTAATAATAACGTAGGGAAAGAGATATGGGAATGGTGTGAAATAAGAAAAATAGGGATATATGCATTCTACATCAATATACTGAGAGATATCGAACAATAAAAAAGTTTGCTAATATAATCTTTATCATCGTTGGAATATTCTGTTAGTACTGCAATGCATGTACCAAGAATAATTTATTTATTTGCCCGATTTTATTACATTCAGTCGGAGTTTTGCTAAAACAATAGACTCTCAGGTTGAATAGACGTATTTTCTATCACTACTTTTACTAAAGGTAACTAGATAACTTAATGAGTAGGTAAATGACTACTTATTAACGGTTAAAATAGGTGCGTAGTAGGATATAGATATATATGTATATGCATATATATAAATAATAATAATAATTTACCTGTAGCTGAAAGGCTTCAAACTGTGAAACAAAGCTATATTTGGTTAGCGCGTCGTGGGTAATCTTTACATATGCACGAATGCATAGCCATTTTATGCTTAACATTACAACAGGAAGAACGGACTGGACAAGACCTTAATAAATATATTATTACCAATATAGGTAATATCTATCTCGTGGCTAATCTTTACAAATGCGCGAATGCATAGCCATTTTATGCTCAACATTACAACAGGAAGAACGGACTGGACAAGACCTTAATAAATATATTATTACCAATATAGATAATATCTATCTCGTGGCTAATCTTTACAAATGCGCGAATGCATAGCCATTTTATGCTCAACATTACAACAGGAAGAACGGATGGACAAGACCTTAAAAAATATATTATTACCAATATAGGTAATATAACCAACAATATTTATTTTGTGATATGTATACATTATGCGAAGTAAGTTATATAAAAAGCAATAATATATACATGATACATGAGAGAGTGTGAATAGGGCATGTGACAGTGTTCATTAGCCATCAACGTTAACGAATTTTTGTTTGCTATTAAAAAGCTAAAATTGAAGGGCGAGTGGTAGTCGAGTTTGTTCAAACTGTAGGTATCTTCCATATACCATGCCATTGAGTTATATATAACTTATATAATCAATGATGGTAACTTCTTTACAGTAAAATGAAAATTTGGAGACAAAGGATAAATGAACTAGAATTCATAATAGTAGCTATACAGTTACTGACTATTAAAGTTACCTAGGATGAAAGACTGTCAGCTGCAATATACATTTTTGCTAGTGTCAAAAGTTGCAAAAACTACTGTAATAAAATAATGGGTCCCAGTTGAGTCTATTTAATGCAGATATTTTGCTGGGATTAAACAATGTCTATTAAAGGCTAAAACATATTTCCTTTAGTGTACCCGGAAAAAACAAATAAATATAAAATAATAAAATACATAACAGTATTTCGGTGTTTAAGAATAGAAACCGAACGTTCAAACGGGTTTTTGGAAATATTATGTAACATGTTCAAACAGCCTGAAATAGACGTGTTTGCAATGCACAAAAAAAAAAAATAAATAAATAAATAAATAAAATAAATAATAATAAATAATAAAAAAAAAAAAAAAAAAATATCGTAGAAATGAAATCCCCTCATTCCATTATTGTGGATGCATTTACTGTCACACGGAATCAATATATATTTTATGCATTAATATATAACTAAAAATGCAGGTAGACGCTAAATATAAATATATTTTTGATATATAATATATAGGTATGTATATTTGTGTATATACATATATAAAGCAGTATAAAAATGTTTTAATTATCAAAAGAACGATAACTGGTCAATATGTAAGATGCAGGATATAAAGTTTCTGTCTGCACACTAGATCGCCTATAATTCTTTCAACATCTACAAGTAGTTAAATTTATAATTCGAGACGAAATTGCGAAATATAATTAGTAGATCAATCGACTTACCTGTAAGGAAGTTTGATCATAATTATATGAGCAATTTCGTCGAAAATATAAATTCCATAAATTCCCACCTAGGCGATCTAGATAGGAAAATACAATGATAGTAAGAGCGTGTTGGGAATGTGTGGTAACAGAGATAAGGGTTTTTGTCTTTAAAGTACGTACCGGGTGAGTTTGAAAAGTGCAAACTACAAGTAGTTAAATTTATAATTCTTCGACGAAATTGCTCATATAATTATGATCAAACTTCCTTACAGGTAAGTCGATTGATCTACTAATTCTTATATATTAAAATACGCGATTGCCTCTCGCTCCCACCGGGGGCGCGAAAAAGTGGGGTTTTGCCGCCACAAAGGCTTTTTTTGCGAGCCGCGCAGCGGCGAGCCCGGGGGCGCCGAGTCGAGTTTGGCCTTTTTTGCGTAGCTTAGGCGTATTTGGGTAGGTTCTTTTTACTCTTTTCGGGGCGAATTTTGCGTTTTGCCGGAGGTCCGCCGGCGTTACTTTTCCGTTTTCGCGAGGAAACGAGACAAAAGTCGAAAAAAACGCCCCTTATCGGAAGTCCGGAAGCCGCCCGGAGGCCGGTTTCGCTCCGCTCCACGGTGGTCGGGCGGGCCCGTTGCGGACGCGGCCGCGGGCGAGTCTCTTTATTTGGTCCTTTCTCCGTCGCGACGAGGCGCTCGGCGGACCGTTTTCGCGTTTTTATAGGTAAATTTTCCGATTTTCGGAGGGTCCTCGCCGGCCGATCTCGGCGAGCGAGATGGATATAGCGGAGGCGGAGCTTATCGCCCGGGAATCGGAGAAACGTCAGTCGGATATGGGTAGACGTCAAACTATTTCGGATTCGATATTTTCCTATTTTCTCGCATTCGTTTCCACAAAGCCATGTCGAAACGTAAACTTTGAACCTTCTACAATGTGTCGCGTGCCTCAGATTTAGGTTTAAAATTCGATTTTATAGGGAAAATAGCGAAAGTTTTGGTCAATTACACGTTCGGCTGCATTCGCCTTCGCTCGGCCGTCCGAAACGTCAAACGGCTAGCCGGACGGTGCACGGCCGGTGACAGCTCGGATAAAACTTAGAAACGTTCGCTAAACGGATCGATCGGAGGCCCGCAAAAGCCGGAAAGGTAAATTTAAAGTCCTAGATGCTTTCTGTTATGCGAGCGCTGGGTTTTGAATTCGAATTTGTATCGAATTTTGCGTAATACCGAACCGAGACGTGGAGAAGAGCCTGGCAATATGGCGGGTCCTCACAAAACCTTCAAAACGATTACATTCTGAAAAGTAAGTACCCCTTTATTTCCATAAAGCCATATCGAAACGTACACTTTGAACCTTCTACAATGTGTCGTGTGCCTCAGGTTTAGGTTTAAAATTCGATTTTATAGTGAAAATAGCAAAAATTTTCGTCTACTACAGAAACGTCAAATGGCGAGTGCGCGGTGACATTTCCGAATAAATCGCAGAAAATTTCGCTAAATGGGCCTACCCGAGGCCCCCTAAGGCCGAAAACGGTAAATTTGAAGTCTCTAGATACGTTGTGTTATGCGAGCGTTTGGTTTTGAATTCGTTTTCGTATCGAAATTTGCGAAAATTCTAAGCAAGACGGGGTCAAAATGACGGAAGCCATAGAACAGCTGTCAAATATTTCCATCCGCTATTGCTATTTGCATTGAACTTTGCATAAATAGAATGAATAGGTGGTATCAGTGAGCTAGACAATATGGCAGACCAAGACGGGGTCAAAATGACGGAAGCCATAGAACAGCTGTCAAATATTTCCATCCTCTATTGCTATTTGCATTGAACTTTGCATAAATAGAATGAATAGGTGGTATCAGTGAGCTAGACAATATGGCAGACTTCAAGTCGCTTCGCTTATATACAGTGCGACTCAAAAAGCTCGATGTACGGGGTGTTACGATAAAAATTGACGAGAAAAAAATAAACATTACAGATTCGAGGAAATTTTCGGTTTTTCGCTTCGGAGGGTTCTGTGACGTTCGTAGGCCCTTATTAAATGAAAAGTTTTGGAAAAATGTGAAACGTTAAAAAAATGTCAAAATTAAGGGAACTGAACATTTTTTTGATACGAAACTTCCGTCGGGGGACTCTTACCGCACTAATTATCGAAAAAAATACGGGGTGTTTCAAAAATCCGAACCATTCCCTAAAAATCCTGAACATTTGTGGATTAAAATTTTTTTTTTGCTCTCTGATGAAACCTTACAATAGTTTGTAAAAAAACTATAAAAAATATATACTTTGGTATTATTATGTATATGAATACATACTTATGAAAAAATACAGGGTGTAAAATAAAGAACCATTCTCTAGATCCACAAAATTTATGGAATTTATTTTTTTTTTATGAAACTTTTTACGATTGTAAAAAAATTGTACTAATGAGAAAATACAGGGTGCTTAACGAAACCAAACCATTCCATAAGAATTCTAACAATTCATGGAATATTTTTTTATGAAACTTTTTACAATGGTCTGTAATAAAACTATATAATTAAAAAACTACTGGGTGTTTAAGAAGACTGAACCAATATTGAAACTCCCAAAATTCATGGAAAAACAATATTTTATTTATTAAATTTCCATCAAGGATTTATTATGACACTCACTAACGAAGCAAATACAGAGTGTTTAATAATAACGAACCATTCTCTAAAAATCCTCAAGATTCATGGAATTAAAAAATTCTTTTTGATGAAACTTTATACAATGGTTTGTAAAAATCTATACTAATGAAAAAATACAGGAGGTTTAAAAAACCGAACCATTCTCTAAAAATCAACAAAAGTCATGGAATTAAAAAATTCTTTTTAATGAAACTTTGTACAATGTTCTGTAGGAATAATATACTAATGAAAACATACTGAGTGTTTAAATAAACCGAACCATTCTCTAAAATTCCTCAACATTCGTGCATTTACAATTTTTTTCTGAAACTCTTCGAAACAGTCTGCAGAAAAACTTCGCATATATATAGTACGACTCAAAAAAGCTCGATGTACGGGGTGTTTCGATAAGAATTGACGAGAAAAAATATAAAAATTACAGATTCGAGGAAATTTTCAGTTTTTTTGCTTCGGAGGGGTTGTCTGACGTGCGAAAGACCGTTTTATATACAGAGTGTTGGAAAAATGTCGAACGTTAAAAAAATGTCAAAATTAAGGGAACTGAACATTTTTTTGGTACGAAACTTCCGTCGGGGGTCTCTTACCGCACTAATTATCGAAAAAAATACGGGGTGTTTAAAAAAACCGAACCGTTCCCTAAAAATCCTGAACATTCGTGGATTTAAATTTTTTTTTTGCTTTCTGATGAAACTTTTTACAATAGTTTAACTATAAAAAATATATACTTTGGTATTATTATGTATATAAATACATACGCATGAAAAAATACAGGGTGTAAAATAAAGAACCATTCTATAGATCCACAAAATTTATGGAATTTATTTTTCTTATGAAACTTTTCACGATTGTAAAAAAATTGTACTAATGAGAAAATACAGGGTGCTTAACGAAACCAAACCATTCCATAAGAATCCTAACAATTCATGGAATATTTTTTTTATGAAACTTTTTACAATGCTCTGTAAGAAAACTATACTAATTAAAAAACTACTGGGTGTTTAAGAAAACTGAACCAATATTGAAACTCCCAAAATTCATGGAAAAACAATATTTTATTTATTAAACTTCCATCAAGGATTTATTATGACACTCACTAACGAAGCAAATACAGAGTGTTTAATAATAACGAACCATTCTCTAAAAATCCTCAAAATTCATGGAATTAAAAAATTTCTTTTGATGAAACTTTATACAATAGTTTGTAAAAATCTATACTAATGAAAAAATACAGGAGGTTTAAACAAACCGAACCATTCTCTAAAAATCAACAAAATTCATGGAATTAAAAAATTCTTTTTGATTAAACTTTGTACAATGTTCTGTACAAAAAATATACTAATGAAAAAATACTGGGTGTTTAAAAAAACCGAACCATTCTCTAAAATTCCTCAACATTCGTGCATTTAAAATTTTTTTCTGAAACTCTTCGTAACAGTCTGCAGAAAAACTTCGCATATATATAGTGCGACTCAAAAAAGCTCTATGTACGGGGTGTTACGATAAAAATTGACGAGAAAAAAATAAAAATTACAGATTCGAGGAAATTTTCGGTTTTTTCGCTTCGGAGAGGTTGTCTGACGTGCGAAAGACCGTTTTATATACAGAGTGTTGGAAAAATGTTAAACGTTAAAAAAATGTCAAAATTTAGGGAACTGGAAATTTTTTTGGTACGAAACATTCGTCGGGGGTCTCTTACCGCACTAATTATCGAAAAAAATACGGGGTTTTTAAAAAAACCGAACTGTTCCCTAAAAATCCTGAACATTCGTGGATTTAAATTTGTTTTTTTTGCTTTCTGATGAAACTTTTTACAGTATGTAAAAAAACTATAAAAAATATATACTTTGGTATTATTATGTATATAAATACATACGTATGAAAAAATACAGGGTGTAAAATAAAGAACCATTCTCTAGATCCACAAAATTTATGGAATTTATTTTTTTTATGAAACTTTTCACGATTGTAAAAAAATATATACTAATGAGAAAATACAGAGTGCTTAACTATAAGATACCTAACAATTCATGGAATATTTTTTTATGAAACTTTTCACAATGGTCTGTAAGAAACTATTTTAATGAGAACAATATAACAGGGTGTTTAAGAAGACTGAACCAATATTGAAACTCCCAAAATTCATGGAAAAAATTTATGGAATTTAATTTTTTTTTATTAAACTTTTCACGATTGTAAAAAAATTACACTAATGAAAAAATACAGGGTGTTTAACAAAACCATTGAACCAATATTGAAACTACCAAAATTCATGGAAAAAACTTATGGAATTTTTTTTATGAAACTTCACGATTGTTAAAAAATTATACTAATGAAAAAATACAGGGTGTTTAACAAAACCAAACCATTCTCTAAGAATCCTCACAATTCATGGAATATTTTCTTATCAACCTTTTCACAATGGTCTGTAAGAAAACTATACTAATTAAAAAACTACTGGGTGTTTAAAAAAACTGAACCATTCTCTAGAAACCTTCATGGAAGTATAATATTCTTTTGATGAAACTTTTAACAGTGGTCTATATGGAAACTATTTTAATGAGAACAATACAGGGTGTTTAAGAGAATCGAATCATTCAAAAAATCCTAAAAACTTGGAATTAAAAACTCTTTTTTGGTTTTTGATGAAACTTTTTAAGATAGTTTGTAAAAAAAACTATAAAAAATACATAAGTATTATTATGTAGCTATATAAATCCATACTTATGAAAAAATACAGGGTGTAAAATAAACACCAATTCTCTATATCCACAAAATTTATGGAATTTAATTTTTTTTATGAAACTTTTCATGATTGTAAAAAAATTATACTGATGAAAAAATACGGGGTGTTTAACAAAACCAAACCATTCTCTAAGAATCCTCACAAATCATGGAATATTTTCTAATGAAACTTTTCACAACGGTCCGTAAGAAAACTGTACTAATTAAAAAACTACTGGGTGTTTAAAGAAACTGAACCATTCTCTAGAAACATTCATGGAAGTATAATATTCTTTTGATGAAACTTTTAACAATGGAAACTATTTTAATGGGAACAATACAGGGTGTTTAAGAGAATCGAATCATTCTAAATATCCTAAAAACTTGGAATTAAAAACTCTTTTGGTTTTGATGAAACTTTTTAAGATAGTTTGTAAAAAACTATAAACAATACATACTTAGGTAGGTATTATTATGTAGCTATATAAATACATACTTATGAAAAAGTACAGGATGTAAAATAAAGACCAATTCTCTAGATCCACAAAATTTATGGAATTTAATTTTTTTTATGAAACTTTTCACGATTGTAAAAAAATTATACTGATGACCGTTTAACAAAACCAAACGATTCTCTAAGAATCCTCACAATTCATGGAATATTTTCTAATCAAACTTTTCACAATGGTCTGTAAGAAAACTATACTAATTAAAAAACTACTGGGTGTTTAAAAAAATCGACCCTTCTCTAGAAACCTTCATGGAAGTATAATATTCCTTTGATGAAACTTTTAACAATGGTCTATATGGAAACTATTTTAATGAGAACAATACAGGGTGTTTAAGAAAACTGAACCAATATTGAAACTCCCAAAATTCATGGAATAAAATTTTTTTTGCTTCGGATGGGTTGTCGGATGTACGAAAGACCGTTTTATATACAAAGTGTTGGAAAAATGTTGAACGTTAAAAAAATCTCAAAATTAAGAGAACTGACAATTTTTTTTTACTCAACTTCCATCGGGGTCTCCTAACACACTAATTATCGAAAAAATACATGGTGTTTAAAAAAAACTAACCCTACTCAAGAAAGGTCAAGTCGGCGATAGCCGACTTGCCACCTTTCTAGTTCTTATATATTAAAATCCGTTGTTTTTTCTCGCTCCCTCCGGGCGGGCGGAAAAGTGGCAAAGTATCTCCTCAAAGGCGTTTTTCGCGAGCCGCGCGCGCGAGCGAAGGCGCAAGCGCCCTTCAGTCCCAGGGTTGTCGCTTAGGCGTATTTCGGTGGGTTCTTTTTACCTTTTTCGGGGCGAATTTTGCGTTTTCCGGAGGTCCGCCGGCGTTACTTTTCGATTTTCGCGAGGAAACGAGACAAAAGTCGAAAACCACGCCCATTATCGGAAGTCCGGAAGCCGCCCGGAGGCCGGTTTCGCTCCGCGCGACGTTTTCGGGCGAGCCCGTCGGGGACGCGGTCGCGGGCGAGTCTCTTTATTTGGTTCTTTCTCCGTCGCGACGAGCCGCTCGGCGGGCCGTTTTCGCGTTTTTCTAGGTAAATTTTCCGTTTTCGGAGGGTCCTCGCCGGCCGTTCTCGGCGAGAGGGATGGAGATAGCGCGGGAGGAGCTTATCGCCCGGGAATCGGAGAAACGTCAGTCGGATATGGGTAGACGTCAAACTATTTCCGATTCGATATTTTCGTATTTTCCCGCATTCATTTCCAGAAATGCATGTTGAAACGTAAACTTTGAACCTTCTACAATGTGTCGCGTGCCTCAGATTTAGGTTTAAAATTCGATTTTATAGGGAAAATAGCGAAAGTTTTGGTCAATTACACGTTCGGCTGCATTCGCCTTCGCTCGGCCGTCCGAAACGTCAAACGGCTAGCCGGACGGTGCACGGCCGGTGACAGCTCCGGATAAAACGTAGGAACGTTCGCTAAACGGGCCGTTCGAAGACCCGCCAAGGCCAAAAAAGGTAAATTTAAAGTCTCTAGATACTTTCTGTTATGCGAGCGCTGGGTTTTGAAGTTCAATTTGTATCGAATTTTGCGTAATACCGAACCGAGACGTGGAGAAGAGCCTGGCAATATGGCGGGTCCTCACAAAACCTTCAAAATGTTACATTTTGCAAAGTAAAAATACCCCTTTATTTCCATAAAGCCATATCGAAACGTAAACTTTGAACCTTCTACAATGTGTCGTGTGCCTCAGATCTGTTTTTAAAATTCGATTTTATAGTAAAAATTGCGAAAATTTGCGACGTCAAATGGCGAGTGCGCGGTGACATTTCCGAATAAATCGCAGAAAATTTCGCTAAATGGGCCGACCGGAGCCCCGGTAAATCTGAAGTCTCTAGATACGTTGTGTTATGCGAGCGTTTGGTTTTGAATTCGTTTTTGTATCGAAATTTGCGAAAATCCTAAGCAAGACGGGGTCAAAATGACGTAAGCCATAGAACAGCTGTCAAATATTTCCATCCGCTATTGCTATTTGCATTGAACTTTGCATAAATAGAACGAATAGGTAGGTGGTATCAGTGAGCTAGACAATATGGCAGACCAAGACGGGGTCAAAATGACGGAAGCCATAGAACAGCTGTCAAATATTTCCATCCGCTATTGCTATTTGCATTGAACTTTGCATAAATAGAATGAATAGGTGGTATCAGTGAGCTAGACAAATGGCATGGCACTTCAAGTCGCTTCGCTTATATACAGTGCGACTCAAAAAAGCTCGATGTACGGGGTGTTACGATAAAAATTGACGAGAAAAAATAAAAATTACAGATTCGAGGAAATTTTCGGTTCTTTCGCTTCGGAGGGTTCTCTGACGTGCGTAGGACCGTTTTATATACAAAGTGTTGGAAAAATGTCGAACGTTAAAAAATGTAAAAATTAAAGGGAACTGAAAATTTTTTGGTACGAAACTTCCGTCAGGGGACTCTTACCGCACTAATTATCGAAAAAATACGGGGTGTTTAAAAATTCGAACCGTTCCCAAAAATCCTGGACATTCGTGGATTTAAAATTTTTTTTTTGCTTTCTGATGAAACTTTTTACAATAGTTTGTAGAAAAACTGTAAAAAATATATACTTTGGTATTATTATGTATATGAATACATACTTATGAAAAAATACAGCGTGTAAAATAAAAAACCATTCTCTACATCCACAAAATTTATGGATTTTATTTTTTTTATGAAACTTTTGACGATTGTAAAAAAATCATACTAATGAGAAAATACAGGGTGCTTAACGAAACCAAACCATACTCTAAGAATCCTCACAATAATTCATTGAATATTTTTTATGAAACTTTTCACAATGGTCTGTAAGAAAACTATGTATACTAATTAAAAAACTACTGGGTGTTTAAAAAACTGAACCAATATTGAAACTCCCAAAATTCATGGAAATTTTTTATTTATTAAACTTCCATCAAGGATTTATTATGACACTCACTAACGAAGCAAATACAGAGTGTTTAATAATAACGAACCATTCTCTAAAAATCCTCAAAATTCATGGAATTAAAAATTCTTTTTGATGAAACTTTATACAATGTTCTGTAGGAAAAATATACTAATTAAAAATACAGAGGTTTAAAAACCTAACCATTTCCTAAAAATCAACAAAATTCATGGAATTAAAAAATTCTATTTGATGAAATTTTATACAATGTTCTGTAGGAAAAATATACTAATTAAAAATACAGAGTGTTTAAAAATAACGAACCATTCTCTAAAATTCCTCAAAATTCATGGAATTAGAAAATTCATTTTGATGAAACTTTGTACAATAGTTTTAAAACATCTATACTAATGAAAAAATACAGAAGGTTTCAAAAAACCGAACCGTTCCCTAAAAATCCTGAACATTCGTGGATTTAATTTTTTTTTTGGCTTTCTGATGAAACTTTTTACAATAGTTTGTAAAAAACTATAAAAATATATACTTTGGTATTATTATGTATATGAATACATACTTATGAAAAATACAGGGTGTAAAATAAAGAACCATTCTCTACAGCCACAAAATTAATGGAATTTAATTATTTTTATTAAACTTTAAACGAATATAAAAAATTATACTAATGAAAAAAAACAGGGTGCTTAACGAAACCAAACCATACTCTAAGAATCCCCACAATAATTCATTGAATATTTTTTATGAAACTTTTCACAATGGTCTGTAAGAAAACTATACTAATTAAAAAATTCTGGGTGTTTAAGAAAACTGAACCAATATTGAAACTCCCAAAATTCATGGAAATTTTTTATTTATTAAACTTCCATCAAGGATTTATTATGACACTCATTAACGAAGCAAATACAGAGTGTTTAATAATAACGAACCATTCTCTAAAAATCCTCAAAATTCATGGAATTAAAAATTCTTTTGATGAAACTTTATACAATGTTCTGTAGGAAAAATATACTAATTAAAAATACAGAGTGATTTAAAAAAACCGAACCATTCTCTAAAAATCAACAAAATTCATGGAATTAAAAATTCTTTTGATGAAACTTTATACAATGTTCTGTAGGAAAAATATACTATTGAACAAATACAGGTGTTTAAAAAAACCGAACTGTTCCTAAAAATCCTGAAAATTCGTGGATTTAAAATTTTTTTGCTTTCTGATGAAACTTTTTACATTAGTTTGTCAAAAACTATAAAAATATATACTTAGGTTTTATTATGTTTATAAATACATACGTATGAAAAATACAGGGTGTAATATATAGATCCATTCTCTAGATCCACAAAATTTATGGAATTTTTTATGAAACTTTTCACGATTGTAAAAAATTATACCGATGAAAAATACGGGGTGTTTAACAAAACCAAACCATTCTCTAAAAATCCTCACAATTCATGGAATATTTTCTAATGAAACTTTTCACAACGGTCTGTAAGAAAACTATACTAATTAAAAAACTACTGGGTGTTTAAAAAACCGACCTTTCTCTAGAAACCTTCATGGAAGTATAATATTCCTTTGATGAAACGTTTAACAATGGTCTATATGGAAACTATTTTAATGAAAACAATACAGGGTGTTTAAGAAAACTGAACCAATATTGAAACTCCCAAATTCATGGAATAAAATTATTTGTTCTGCTTCGGATGGGTTGTCGGATGTACGAAAGACCGTTCTATATACAAAGTGTTGGAAAATGTTGAACGGTAAAAAATCTCAAAATTAAGAGAACTGACTAATTTATTTTACTCAACTTCCATCGGGGTCTCTAACGCACTAATTATCGAAAAATACATGGTGTTTAAAAAACTAACCCTACTAAGAAAGGTCAAGTCGGCGAATGCCGACTTGCCACCTTTCTAGTTCTTATATATTAAAATCCGTTGTTTTTTCTCGCTCCCGCGGGGGGTGCGGAAAAGTGGCAAAGTATCTCCTCAAAGGCTTTTTTCGCGAGCCGCGCCGCGGCGAGCCGAAGGGCGCGAAGCGCCCTTCGGTCCCGGGGTTGTCGCTTAGGCGTATTTCGGTGGGTTCTTTTACCTTGTTCGGGGCGAATGTTGCGTTTTGCCGGAGGTCCGCCGGAGCTACTTGTCGATTTTCGCGAGGAAACGCGACAAAAGTCGAAAACCACGCCCATGATCGGAAGTCCGGAAGCCGCCCGGAGGCCGGTTTCGCTCCGCGCGACGTTTTCGGGCGAGCCCGTCGGGGACGCGGTCGCGGGCGAGTCTCTTTATTTGGTTCTTTCTCCGTCGCGACGAGCCGCTCGGCGGGCCGTTTTTCGCGTTTTTCTAGGTAAATTTTCCGTTTTTCGAGGGTCCTCGCCGGCCGTTCTCGGCGAGAGGGATGGAGATAGCGCGGAGGAGCTTATCGCCCGGGAATCGGAGAAACGTCAGTCGGATATGGGTAGACGTCAAACTATTTCGGATTTGATATTTTCCTATTTTCCCGCATTCATTTCCAGAAATGCATGTTGAAACGTAAACTTTGAACCTTCTACAATGTGTCGCGTGCCTCAGATTTAGGTTTAAAATTCGATTTTATAGGAAAATAGCGAAAGTTTTGGTCAATTACACGTTCGGCTGCATTCGCCTTCGCTCGGCCGTCCGAAACGTCAAACGGCTAGCCGGACGGTGCGATGCCGTTGACAGCTCCGGATAAAACTTAGGAACGTTCGCTAAACGGGCCGTTCGGAGATCCGCAAAGGCCAGAAAAGGTAAATTTAAAGTCTCTAGATACTTTCTGTTATGCGAGCGCTGGGTTTTGAGTTCCAATTTGTATCGAATTTTGCGTAATACCAAACAGAGACGTGGAGAAGAGCCTGGCAATATGGCGGGTCCTCACAAAACCTTCAAAATGTTACATTTTGCAAAGTAAGTACAACTTTATTTCCATAAAGCCATATCGAAACGTAAACTTTGAACCTTCTACAATGTGTCGTGTGCCTCAGATCTGTTTTTAAAATTCGATTTTATAGTAAAAATTGCGAAAATTTGCGACGTCAAATGGCGAGTGCGCGGTGACATTTCCGAATAAATCGCAGAAAATTTCGCTAAATGGGCCGACCGGAGCCCCCTAAAAGTCGAAAACGGTAAATCTGAAGTCTCTAGATACGTTGTGTTATGCGAGCGTTTGGTTTTGAATTCGTTTTTGTATCGAAATTTGCGAAAATCCTAAGCAAGACGGGGTCAAATGACGTAAGCCATAGAACAGCTGTCAAATATTTCCATCCGCTATTGCTATTTGCATTGAACTTTGCATAAATAGAACGAATAGGTAGGTGGTATCAGTGAGCTAGACAATATGGCAGACCAAGACGGGGTCAAAATGACGGAAGCCATAGAACAGCTGTCAAATATTTCCATCCGCTATTGCTATTTGCATTGAACTTTGCATAAATAGAATGAATAGGTGGTATCAGTGAGCTAGACAATATGGCACACTTCAAGTCGCTTCGCTTATATACAGTGCGACTCAAAAAGCTCGATGTACGGGGTGTTACGATAAAATTGACGAGAAAAATAAAAATTACAGATTCGAGGAAATTTTCGGTTCTTTCGCTTCGAGGGGTTCTCTGACGTGCGTAGGACCGTTTTATATACAAAGTGTTGGAAAAATGTCGAACGTTAAAAAATGTAAAAATTAAGGGAACTGAAAATTTTTTTGGTACGAAACTTCCGTCGGGGACTCTTACCGCACTAATTATCGAAAAAATACGGGTGTTTAAAAATTCGAACTGTTCCCTAAAAATCCTGGACATTCGTGGATTTAAAATTTTTTTGCTTTCTGATGAAACTTTTACAATAGTTTGTAGAAAAACTGTAAAAATATATACTTTGGTATTATTATGTATATGAATACATACTTATGAAAAATACAGCGTGTAAAATAAAAACCATTCTCTACATCCACAAAATTTATGGATTTTATTTTTTTATGAAACTTTTGACGATTGTAAAAATCATACTAATGAGAAAATACAGGGTGCTTAACGAAACCAAACCATACTCTAAGAATCCTCACAATAATTCATTCAATATTTTTCATGAAACTTTTCACAATGGTCTGTAAGAAAACTATGTATACTAATTAAAAACTACTGGGTGTTTAAAAACTGAACCAATATTGAAACTCCCAAAATTCATGGAAATTTTTTATTTATTAAACTTCCATCAAGGATTTATTATGACACTCACTAACAAGCAAATACAGAGTGTTTAATAATAACGAACCATTCTCTAAAAATCCTCAAAATTCATGGAATTAAAAAATTCTTTTTGATGAAACTTTATACAATGTTCTGTAGGAAAAATATACTAATTAAGAAATACAGAGGGTTTAAAAAAACCTAACCATTTCCTAAAAATCAACAAAACTCATGGAATTAAAAAATTATTTTTGATAAAACCTTATACAATGGTTTGTAAAAATCTATACTAATGAAAAAATACAGGAGGTTTAAAAAACCTAACCATTTCCTAAAAATCAACAAAATTCATGGAATTAAAAAATTCTATTTGATGAAATTTTATACAATGTTCTGTAGGAAAAATATACTAATTAGGAAATACAGAGTGTTTAAAAATAACGAACCATTCTCTAAAATTCCTCAAAGTTCATGGAATTAGAAAATTCATTTTGATGAAACTTTGTACAATAGTTTTAAAACATCTATACTAATGAAAAATACAGGAGGTTTCAAAAAACCAAACCGTTCCCTAAAAATCCTAAACATTCGTGGATTTAAATTTTTTTTTTTTGCTTTCTGATGAAACTTTTTACAATAGTTTGTAAAAAAACTATAAAAAATATATACTTTGGTATTATTATGTATATGAATACATACTTATGAAAAAATACAGGGTGTAAAATAAAGAACCATTCTCTACAGCCACAAAATTTATGGAATTTAATTTTTTTTATTAAACTTTTCACGATTATAAAAATTATACTAATGAAAAAATACAGGGTGCTTAACGAAACCAAACCATACTCTAAGAATCCCCACAATAATTCATTGAATATTTTTTTATGAAACTTTTCACAATGGTCTGTAAGAAAACTATACTAATTAAAAAAATTCTGGGTGTTTAAGAAAACTGAACCAATATTGAAACTCCCAAAATTCATGGAAATTTTTTTTTATTTATTAAACTTCCATCAAGGATTTATTATGACACTGATTAAAGAAGCAAATACAGAGTGTTTAATAATAACGAACCATTCTCTAAAAATCCTCAAAATTCATGGAATTAAATAATTCTTTTTGATGAAACTTTATACAATGTTCTGTAGGAAAAATATACTAATTAAAAATACAGAGTGTTTAAAAATAACGAACCATTCTCTAAAATTCCTCAAAATTCATGGAATTAAAAAATTCTTTTTGATGAAACTTTATACAATGTTCTATAGGAAAAATATCCTAATTAAGAAATACAGAGGATTTAAAAAACCGAACCATTCTCTAAAAATCAACAAAATTCATGGAATTAAAAATTCTTTTGATGAAACTTTTTACAATGTTCTGTAGGAAGAATATACTATTGAACAAATACAGGGTGTTTAAAAAACCGAACTGTTCCTAAAAATCCTGAAAATTCATTAGATTTAAAATTTTTCGCTTTCTGATGAAACTTTTTACATTAGTTTGTCAAAAAACTATAAAAATATATACTTAGGTTTTATTATGTATATAAATACATACGTATGAAAAAATACAGGGTGTAATATATAGATCCATTCTCTAGATCCACAAAATTTATGGAATTAATTTTTTTTATGAAACTTTTCACGATTGTAAAAAAATTATACCGATGAAAAAATACGGGGTGTTTAACAAAACCAAACCATTCTCTAAAAATCCTCACAATTCATGGAATATTTTCTAATGAAACTTTTCACAACGGTCTGTAAGAAAACTATACTAATTAAAAAACTACTGGGTGTTTAAAAACCGACCTTTCTCTAGAAACCTTCATGGAAGTATAATATTCCTTTGATGAAACGTTTAACAATGGTCTATATGGAAACTATTTTAATGAAAACAATACAGGGTGTTTAAGAAAACTGAACCAATATTGAAACTCCCAAAATTCATGGAATAAAATTATTTGTTTTGCTTCGGATGGGTTGTCGGATGTACGAAAGACCGTTTTATATACAAAGTGTTGGAAAAATGTTGAACGGTAAAAATCTCAAAATTAAGAGAACTGACTAATTTATTTTACTCAACTTCCATCAGGGTCTCTTAACGCACTAATTATCGAAAAAATACATGGTGTTTAAAAAAACTAACCCTACTCAAGAAAGGTCAAGTCGGCGAATGCCGACTTGCCACCTTTCTAGTTCTAATATATTAAAATGCGCGATTGCCTCTCGCTCCCACCGAAGTGCGGAAAAGTGGCAAAGTATCTCCTCAAAGGCTTTTTCGCGAGCCGCGCGACGAGCCGAAGGCGCGAAGCGCCCTTCAGTCCTGGGGTTGTCGCTTAGGCGTATTTCGGTGGGTTCTTTTTACCTTTTTCGGGGCGAATTTTGCGTTTTCCGGAGGTCCGCCGGCGTTACTTTTCCGTTTTCGCGAGGAAACGAGACAAAGTCGAAAAAACGCCCCTTATCGGAAGTCCGGAAGCCGCCCGGAGGCCGGTCTCGCTCCGCTCCACGTTTTTCGGGCGGGCCCGTCGGGGACGCGGCCGCGGGCGAGTCTCTGTATTTGGTCCTTTCTCCGTCGCGACGAGGCGCTCGGCGGGCCGTTTTCGCATTTTCTAGGTAAATTTTCCGTTTTCGGAGGGTCCTCGCCGGCCGATCTCGGCGAGCGAGATGGATATAGCGGAGGCGGAGCTTATCGCCCGGGAATCGGAGAAACGTCAGTCGGATATGGGTAGACGTCAAACTATTTCGGATTCGATATTTTCCTATTTTCCCGCATTCATTTCCAGAAATGCATGTTGAAACGTAAACTTTGAACCTTCTACACTGTGTCGCGTGCCTCAGATTTAGGTTTAAAATTCGATTTTATAGTGAAAATAGCGAAAGTTTTGGTCAATTACACGTTCGGCGGCATTCGCCTTCGCTCGGCCGTCCGAAACGTCAACCGGCTAGCCGGACGGTGCGATGCCGGTTGACAGCTCCGGATAAAACTTAGGAACGTTCGCTAAACGGGCCGTTCGGAGATCCGCAAAGGCAAAAGGTAAATTTAAAGTCTCTAGATCCTTTCTGTTATGCGAGCGCTGGGTTTTGAGTTCCAATTTGTATCGAATTTTGCGTAATACCGAACCGAGACGTGGAGAAGAGCCTGGCAATATGGCGGGTCCTCACAAAACCTTCAAAATGTTACATTTTGCAAAGTAAGTACCCCTTTATTTCCATAAAGCCATATCGAAACGTAAACTTTGAACCTTCTACAATGTGTCGTGTGCCTCAGATCTGTTTTAAAATTCGATTTTATAGTAAAAATTGCGAAAATTTGAGAAGTCAAATGGAGAGTGCGCTGTGACATTTCGAATAAATCGCAGAAAATTTCGCTAAATGGGCCGACCGGAGCCCCCAAAGGCCGAAAACGGTAAATCTGAAGTCTCTAGATACGTTGTGTTATGCGAGCGTTTGGTTTTGAATTCGTTTTGTATCGAAATTTGCGAAAATCCTAAGCAAGACGGGGTCAAAATGACGTAAGCCATAGAACAGCTGTCAAATATTTCCATCCGCTATTGCTATTTGCATTGAACTTTGCATAAATAGAATGAATAGGTAGGTGGTATCAGTGAGCTAGACAATATGGCAGACCAAGACGGGGTCAAAATGACGGAAGCCATAGAACAGCTGTCAAATATTTCCATCCGCTATTGCTATTTGCATTGAACTTTGCATAAATAGAATGAATAGGTGGTATCAGTGAGCTAGACAATATGGCACACTTCAAGTCGCTTCGCTTATATACAGTGCGACTCAAAAAAGCTCGATGTACGGGGTGTTACGATAAAAATTGACGAGAAAAAAATTAAAATTACAGATTCGAGGAAATGTTCGGTTCTTTCGCTTCGGAGGGTTCTCTGACGTGCGTAGGACCGTTTTATATACAAAGTGTTGGAAAAATGTCGAACGTTAAAAAATGTAAAAATTAAGGGAACTGAAAATTTTTTGGTACGAAACTTCCGTCAGGGGACTCTTACCGCACTAATTATCGAAAAAATACGGGGTGTTAAAAAATTCGAACCGTTCCCTAAAAATCCTGAAAATTCGTGGATTTAAATTTTGTTTTGCTTTCTGATGAAACATTTTACAATAGTTTGTCAAAAAACTGTAAAAAATATATACTTTGGTATTATTATGTATATGAATACATACTTATGAAAAAATACAGCGTGTAAAATAAAAACCATTCTCTACATCCACAAAATTTATGGATTTTATTTTTTTTATGAAACTTTTGACGATTGTAAAAAAATCATACTAATGAGAAAATACAGGGTGCTTAACGAAACCAAACCATACTCTAAGAATCCTCACAATAATTCATTGAATATTTTTTATGAAACTTTTCACAATGGTCTGTAAGAAAACTATGTATACTAATTAAAAAAATAATGTGTGTTTAAATAAAATGAAACAATATTGAAACTACAAAAATTAATGTAAATTTTTTTTATTTATTAAACTTCCATCAAGGATTTATTATGACACTCACTAACGAAGCAAATACAGAGTGTTTAATAATAACGAACCATTCTCTAAAAATCCTCAAAATTCATGGAATTAAAAAATTCTTTTTGATGAAACTTTATACAATGTTCTGTAGGAAAAATATACTAATTAAGAAATACAGAGGGTTTAAAAAAACCTAACCATTTCCTAAAAATCAACAAAACTCATGGAATTAAAAAATTATTTTTGATGAAATTTTATACAATGTTCTGTAGGAAAAATATACTAATTAAGAAATACAGAGTGTTTAAAAATAACGAACCATTCTCTAAAAATCCTCAAAATTCATGGAATTAGAAAATTCTTTTTGATGAAACTTTATACAATACTTTGTAAAAATCTATATTAATGAAAAATACAGGGGTTTAAAAATACCGAACCGTTCCCTAAAAATCCTGAATATTTGTGGATTTAAAATTTTTTCTTTCTGATGAAACTTTTTACAATAGTTTGTAAAAACTATAAAAATATATACTTTGGTATTATTATGTATATGAATACATACTTATGAAAAATACAGGGTGTAAAATAAAGAACCATTCTCTAGATCCACAAAATTTATGGAATTTATTTTTTATGAAACTTTTCACGATTGTAAAAATATATACTAATGAAAATATACAGGGTGCTTAACGAAACCAAACCATACTCTAAGAATCCCCACAATAATTCATTGAATATTTTTTATTAACCTTTTCACGATGGTCTCTAAGAAATATATACTAATTAAAAACTACTGGGTGTTTAAGAAAACTGAACAAATATTGAAACTCCCAAAATTCATGGAAATTTTTTTTTTATTTATTAAACTTCCATCAAGGATTTATTATGACACTCACTATCGAAGCAAATACAGAGTGTTTAATAATAACGAACCATTCTCTAAAAATTTTCAAAATTCATGGAATTAAAAAATTCTTTTTGATGAAACTTTATACAATGTTCTGTAGGAAAAATATACTAATTAAAAAATACAGAGTGTTTAAAAATAACGAACCATTCTCTAAAAATTTTCAAAATTCTTGGAATTAAAAAATTCTGTTTGATGAAATTTTATACAATGTTCTGTAGGAAAAATATACTAATTAAGAAATACAGAGTGTTTAAAAATAACGAACCATTCTCTAAAAATCCTCAAAATTCATGGAATTTGAAAATTCTTTTTGATGAAACTTTATACAATACTTTGTAAAAATCTATATTAATGAAAAAATACAGGGGGTTTAAAAAAACCGAACCGTTCCCTAAAAATCCTGAACATTTGTGGATAAAATTTTTTTTTTTGCTCTCTGATGAAACTTTACAATAGTTTGTAAAAAAACTATAAAAATTATATACTTAGGTATTATTATGTATATGAATACATACTTATGAAAATATACAGTGTGTTAAATTAAGAACCATTCTCTAGAAATCTAGAAATTTATGGAAGTTATTTTTTTATGAAACTTTTCACAATGGTCTGTAAGAAAACTATACTAATTAAAGAACTACTGGGAGTTTAAAAGACTGAACCAATATTGAAACTCCCAAAATTCATGGAAAATTTTCAAAATCATTGAATTAAAAAATTCTTTTTGATGAAATTTTATACAATGTTCTGTAGGAAAAATATCGCAATAAAGAAATACAGACGATTTAAAAATAACGAACCATTCTCTAAAAATCCTCAAAATTCATGGAGTTAAAAAATTCTTTTTGATGAAACATTTCACATTAGTTTGTTAAAAACTATACTAATGAAAAATACAGGAGGTTTAAAAAAAAACCATTCTCTAAAAATCAACAAAATTCATGGAATTAAAATTCTTTTGATGAAACTTTTACAATGTTCTGTAGGAAAAATATACTATTGAACAAATACGGGTGTTTAAAAAACCGAACTGTTCCCTAAAAATCCTGAAAATTCGTGGATTTAAATTTTTTTTTTGCTTTCTGATGAAACATTTTACAATAGTTTGTCAAAAAACTATAAAAATATATACTTAGGTTTTATTATGTATATAAATACATACGTATGAAAAAATATAGGGTGTAATATAAAGAACCATTCTCTAGATCCACAAAATTTATGGAATTTATTTTTTTTTATGAAACTTCATGATTGTAAAAAAATTATACTAATGAAAAAATACAGGGTGTTTAGCAAAACCAAACCATTCTCTAAGAATCCTCACAATTCATAGAATATTTTCTTATGAACACAATGGTCTGTAAGAAAACTATACTAATTAAAAGACTACTGGGTGTTTAAAAAAAATGAACCATTTTCTATAAACCTTCATGGAAGTATAATATTCTCTTGATGAAACTTTTAACAATGGTCTATATGGAAACTATTTTCATGAGAACAATACAGGGTGTTTAAGAGAATCGAATCATTTTAAAAATTCTAAAAACTTGAAATTAAAAACTCTTTTGGTTTTTGATGAAACTTTTTAAGATAGTTTGTAAAAAAACTATAAAAAATACATATTTAGGTATTATTATGTAGCTATATAAATACATACTTATGAAAAAATACAGTGTGTAAAATAAAGACCAATTCTCTAGATCCACAAAATTTATGGAATTTAATTTTTTTTATGAAACTTTTCACGATTGTAAAAAAATTATACCGATGAAAAAATACGGGGTGTTTAACAAAACCAAACCATTCTTTAAATATCCTCACAATTCATGGAATATTTTCTAATGAAACTTTTCACAACGGTCTGTAAGAAAACTATACTAATTAAAAAACTACTGGGTGTTTAAAAAACCGACCGTTCTCTAGAAAGCTTCATGGAAGTATAATATTCCTTTGATGAAACTTTTAACAATGGTCTATATGGAAACTATTTTAATGAAAACAATACAGGGTGTTTAAGAAAACTGAACCAATATTGAAACTCCCAATATTCATGGAATAAATTTATTTTTTTTTGCTTCGGATGGGTTGTCGGATGTACGAAAGACCGTTTTATATACAAAGTGTTGGAAAAATGTTGAACGTTAAAAAGTCTCAAAATTAAGAGAACTGACTAATTTATTTTAGTCAACTTCCATCGGAGGTCTCTTAACGCACTAATTATCGAAAAAATACATGGTGTTTAAAAAAAACTAACCCTACTCAAGAAAGGTCAAGTCGGCGAATGCCGACTTGCCACCTTTCTAGTTCTTATATATTAAAATCCGTTGTTTTTTCTCGCTCCCTCCGGGCGGGCGGAAAAGTGGGGTTTTGCCGCCACAAAGGCTTTTTTCGCGAGCCGCGCAGCGGCGAGCCGAAGGGCGCGAAGCGCCCTTCGGTCCTTGGGTTGTCCAATAGGCGTATTTTGGTGGGTCGTTTTTACCTTTTTCCGGAGGTCCGCGGTCGCCGGTTTTCGATTTTCGCGAGGAAACGAGACAAAAGTCGAAAACCACGCCCATTATCGGAAGTCCGGAAGCCGCCCGGAGGCCGATTTCGCTCCGCGCGACGTTTTTCACGGGAGCCCGTCGGGGACGCGGGCGCGGGCGAGTCTCCTTATTTGGTCCTTTCTCCGTCGCGACGAGGCGCTCGGCGGGCCGTTTTCCGCGTTTTTCGGTAAATTTTCCGTTTTCGGAGGGTCCTCGCCGGCCGTTCTCGGCGAGAGGGATGGAGATAGCGCGGGAGGAGCTTATCGCCCGGGAATCGGAGAAACGTCAGTCGGATATGGGTAGACGTCAAACTATTTCCGATTCGATATTTTCGTATTTTCCCGCATTCCTTTCCACAAAGCCATGTCGAAACGTAAACTTTGAACCTTCTACAATGTGTCGCGTGCCTCAGATTTAGGTTTAAAATTCGATTTTATAGTGAAAATAGCGAAAGTTTTGGTCAATTACACGTTCGGCGGCATTCGCGTGCGCTCGGCCGCCCGAAACGTCAAACGGCAAGCC
>JALDAQ010000137.1:0-25000 GCA_025584915.1 Monochamus saltuarius
GAGATCAATAAATCAGGTATCTTCAGTGCATCTCATTCGATTTGAAGAAAAATAATCCTGGGCTGGTCAAGGTCTAGCACGCCGAGATCACAGTCGTCGCGTATCAGTAGCACGCATTCACCGGGTTCGATCCCGGTGGATGGCAAGTCTCACAGGGTGCTGGTGACCACGGGGAGGCTGAGGCCCTCCTCGCTCGTCACCGTGTGCGACTGGTGAATGTGCTGCGCCACCTGCTGGTGGGGGTGCAGGTGGTGGTGATGGCCCTGCGACGCTTGCGACGACTGTACCGAGGACGCAGACGACGACGGTGGCGCGTTGTTGTTGCCTAGTTTGTTCTCCTTTTTCATTCTCTGCTTCAGGTGGACCTGGAATAGAAGGCACTGGTGAAGGTTTTCTTCATGTTCAAAAAAGCGTGGCTGTTTACTTATTACTATTTTAGGCTCTGCATTTCTTTCCAAAAGGGTAAGATGCAGTTTATAGTTGCAGGAAATATTCACTACAAATGAATGAAGAAATGGCAATTTATCACATTCGAAGAAAGAGAGAAGAAAAGTTAATTTGTTTAATACCAATTCATTCTTTAAACAATTTGATTATTTTTTGTGTTGTTTTAGCACCTATACAAATAAAATTCATAAAGTTTCTTAATTGTATCTTCTTTAATAAGTGATATTATTCAGTTATTTTTCTCACATTTCAGGAGGGGTGGTTTATTACTATTAGTAGATACTTCTGCACTATCTTCTAGGCAGTTTTTAGTTGTAATAAATATTCAACATAAATGAAAATAACTTATTAATATCAGATCATTATTTTTCAAAAAAGATAGCTGAAAGAATGATTTATTTAATACCTATACAATTTAAAAATATTTTAATTATGTTTTATTCTTGAACTTTTTTCAAAAAAAATCTATAATAGTTTATTCTATCTCGTTCAATTAATTCCAAATCAATGTTATGTTCTTGCTAAGTCAATTTATCATCTTCAATCTATTCTAAATCAATTCTAATTCTAATTCTTCCATTAACCTGCTAAATTAATTGATGATCATTCTAAATTCAGTTGATTATCAGAAATTGTACTCTGACTACAATAATAGAAAGAAACTAACGAATAACCGTATTTTTATGACGCTGTTTTATTCCCTATTATTTTATGTCGACAGTAAATCCATTGAAGTCAAAAAATAGTTTTTAATTTTTTCTTTCCCATAATTACAATATCTATGACCGTCATCATTCGAAATTACCTTTGAACTGATATAGTACATTTTAAATTTTGTGTTGGTTCTACAAGTTTTGTAAAGAAAATGAACCATTTTGGTACTGAATTAAATTTATTATTGATTCAGCCTCCAACAATATAGATATAGATAGTGTCAAGCACTGTAAAATATTAGTAGATCATCTCATCTCTTGCCAACTATCATATTTTGTATCCTAGACAGCGAATCCTTTTTTTCTAAATCAGCGTTGGGCTTAAATAATGTTATCAATTATAGTTACTTTTGAAGGAACATAAAAATACCTAATTATTGAATACTTTTATGACGATATTGTGAAATGTGAGGAGTAATGCTACAAGTGCGTGTAAAAAATTAGTAATGTTACTGATCCAGATTTACTGTTATGTCTGAACTCTCAGCATTGCCGGTAGTGCCAAGTACTGTAAAATAATAATATATCACCCCCTCTACAGTACCAGTACGAAATTGGATCTCTTACCTTTGCGTGTCTCTTCTTCTCGTCGCTCCTGGCAAATTTCCTGCCACAGACGTCGCATGAGAATGGTTTCTCGCCGGTATGCGTCCTTATGTGCGTCGTGAGGTGATCCGACCTGGAGAAACTCCTCATGCATATCCTGCACTGGAAGGGCTTCTGTCCCGTGTGTATCCTGATGTGCCTGGTGAGCTCATCGGACCGAGAAAATCGCCGATCACAGTTTTCCACGGGGCACGCGTACGGCCTCTCGTGCACGGGCGTCTTGCTCGGCCTGTTCGGGTATTTTCGCGGTTTTACCGGTACTAACTTGAGCGGAACGGGACTCTGTTGGTACACTTGGCTGAGGATCTCGTGTCCTTTGCTCGTCGAGGGGTTGTACTCGGCTAGTTGCACGCCATAGCCAGCACTCGAGGTCTGTCCTAGTTCACCACTACACGCGGCACTGAACGGTTCCTGTTTGGGCACCAGGCTGGATGGTCCCGGTACCACCAAACCACTGGTATTCTGCGGGGAGCCGTACTCCTGGGTCTCCCACTGGTATTTCGCGGTACTGGCCACCAGGGGCTGTCCCACCCGGGAATAAACCAAGTCCTGTTGCATGTCTAACTGCAAGGTGGTACTGGTTGCGGAACAACTCGGGTACGATGGGGGTTGCTTCAGGGCTAGATTCGTCGTACAGTCCATCGTCAGCATGAGATCCGCTTGCGATCTATCGTCGTATTGGGTGCCAGCGGGACTGGGGGTGGCCGATGGGTACTGCTGTTGCGGGCTCTGGGAAGTACCCTGAAGCAACCCGAACATGGATGGGTACATAGGCTTATCGCCACTGCTCAGCAACCACTGGTTCACCGCCGAAGGAGAATGCGCCATATTCTGACCGAGTCCTAGAGGACTGGCGTTCTGCATCGGGATATTTCCCGCTAAATTCGGGCTACCGGCCGATGTGTAAACGCTTCTGTGTTGCAATTTCGCCATGTTGTTGTTGCTTGAGTGAGGATACATGCTTAGTGTGCTGTGATTTGTGTTTTCTTCTTCTCTCAAGCTCGGAGATAGGGCGGATTCCTGAGGTGTGGCGCGTTCCGTGATCTGACTGCTTGTTGGCGAGTGGTGTGGGCTCGAGTGTTGTTGCTGTTGTTGTTCGATGGATAGCTCTTCAGGGTCTAAGGAACCTGGAAAGAACGAAAGAATGTACTGCCGTGTTATCGTTAACAGCTATCGCTTTAGTTTAGATGGCGGAGCACGTTTTTGAAATGGCTGAGCAAGTGCTGATTGTTGGTTTTTCATTGAGACTTTTATCGGCACACGCATCTAATGAATGAAATGTTATTCGCCACATCTCGACAACTACATTTCTAATTTAAAACTAGTTTGTACTATAAAATTTAAGGGCTATATATTCTGTTTAAGATGAGCGTCTATTTTTATTTTATGCGAAACTTAGAATTAAATTATTAGTAGATATAATAAATACATCGTCAGAGTGTGACATAGTTATAAAAATATTTAAATTTTAGTCAGCTATTAGGTAAACATAATTTTTAATTTACTGTACTTATATATTTTGGACATATTCCAATACATTTCTTAATCAAGATGAAAGTGCAGTCTTGCAGTGACTGCTGCGAAAATATCAAAGTTTTTTGCTTTGCGATCATATTTCCTCAAGTTTGCGCACCTAAAAAATGTGAAAGGTTCTCTGGATGCTGTCCAAACATTCTTAAGGGTATTTACAAATCCCACAATGACTTTGCTTTTAATAACTTGCGGTCGGAATCGTTTTAGCAAGTATGATGATAATTTGCGGTTAAATTTTCAAAATCTCCCAACTCATGGCTATTTATAACAAGTTTTACGAGAAAATGAACTATTTATATATTTTTTTTAAATCCATCAAGTTCCGGTGCAGTCATCAGGTGTACCAGCATAAAGATTTATAAAATTTATTTGCTGTTTAATTTGCAAGAAATCGTCGTCCATAAATTTTAAATACGAGAGCTTGACGAGAGAACGTTCAACTGTCATCGATTGGCACCCCAGTAGGCCGTGTACTTGACATTACATCGCCGCCGCCATCTTTGTTATATCATAGTAAAATTTTCTTGAATGAAGGCCTAAACTTGAATGGTGTTTACCACGTTATTGATCCGGGGTGGAAATTCGGTATGGCACCGGCGCTTCGACGAACTCTTTAGTGTTCGTTCATGGCGAGCTAGATCCGCCAGATGTGCACACTTGTTGCCTACATAAACAATTGAAAATCGAACAGAAGCAATCAGGTTCGACACGTCAGCCTTGACACTAGGTGGAAATGGAGAATTCGAAAAAAAAAATTGAGAGACGAACGAGCAAAAGCTGATCAATACTTCACCTCGCATATGTTGTTTAGTAGCTTGTGACAGAAGATTTTGGAAACACATACGGTTTTGTGGAGGATCAGGTGTATGGAATGTTGGATGATAAAAAACGAAATCAATGATTTGGCACTTGTCGCGGTACCTAATTAATGTATTTACGTTATCATCGAGAAGAGGAGTTTATCTCTTTACTAGTAATCTATTCATAAACCTCTCTCCGTGTGTTTTGATACGCGTTATCAAAAAATTAGCGCCAATTAACTTAAGCTCGTGCATTTTAGCCTTCAAGCTTTAGCTCGAGTTCTTCCGCGTATCGTGCCAATAATTTCGGATTTACAATGCAGATTGAACTTGGCGCCTCGGTGTAACATTATATTCCCTCATTTCTTGGTCACAATTGATCCAGTATAGACATAACATTATGACGGAAAAGCTATTTTTATACTCTGGCTTGCACACAGCTCAGCGCGTCGAAGTATATATAGACCTGAGCCAACATTCTGCACCTGTTACCGCGTGTTATTTTCCTGTCAGAAAAGAACTAACCTGTAATGGGGGGTGGTTCCACCACAGTGCTAGGTCCGAAAAAGCTCGGTATGTCACCGGAGGTGGTGACGGGGGTGTTTAGGTCGCCCGGCTGGGCCTCGGAGGGTGCCGGATCGTCCGTGGGGGTACAGATGGAGGCGGGAATGGGGCTGCCACCACTGTTCGAGCTGGCGCCCGTCTTATACAGGCAGGTGTCGAAGCTGAGGACGTTGAAGTGGTGGACAGCCGCCGCCGCGGCGCTTTCTGTCAGCAGATACGCAGAGGAATGGTGATGGTGGTGGTGGTGGTGATGGTGGTGCTGATTAGGCAGCGTGTCTAAAGTGTCCATGATCATTTTGCCACAGTTTAGTTGATTCTCCGCCACCACAGGCAGGTTCGACACTGGGCCACACTAATGAGGGAAGCGCGCCGATCGCGCACCAACGATACCAAATCGACTTTGACTCAGAACGCACTGTCTCCGCTGGCTCGATCTCGGGAACTAGTGTCGGCGCGGCGAGCGGTTTAGTTTTATGAATGAAGTCACTGTTCCATATTAGGAAGTCGCGAGCGAGGGGCCGGCCAATCGCGCAGAGAGGCCGAGTGATCGCCCCTCCACGGCCCGACCCCCACTATGCCGAGACCGTGACGTTGCCGTGACGTCACGCTGGCGCTTAAATATGCTATAGGGAGCGTGCGGTGTTTTTCAGGATTGTGGTTGTTTTAATGGGGGTTCAGTGGCGAGTTTTGAGCGTAGCACGTGCCCGATTTGAATGGGGGAGCCGCCACAGGTTGTATTTTTTGTTCGGGGGTTCGCTGGTGCCGTCAGGAATAGCCTACGACCCGCCGTTCCGGCGCTATCGGAGGGTTTTCGAACAGATGGCCGCGCGTTCTGAGATTATGGACGATTTTGATGACACTTCTTAATTAGCTTTGGTGCTTAGTTAAGCCTCGAAAGAAATAATACCAAGATATTTGTCTAACTCCAAGATGTTTCTTAACGAAAAGTTCATTGCACACGTAAAATATTATGTATTTACGTTTCTAAATAAAGTTTTTTCTGTCTAATTATATCTTTCGTAGGCACCAAGACATTTGTAAACACATGCTGGCTTTGTTATTGTTTAGTACTCTGTGTCCTTGTTTTTTAGTTTTAGAAGTTCACTTTTTCTTGCAATAACTATTAGCTATATGACGCGAAGATTTTTCTGTCTAATTATATCTTCCGTTGGCATCAAAAAAATTGTAAATACATGCTAGCATTGTTATTGTTTAGTATTCTATGTCTTTGCTTTTTAGTTTTAGAAGTTCTTGCGATAAATTTTATGCGACGTAGATAATAATATGACCAAGTGGTGTTTGTTATCATAGTTTAAATCATTTGGAAGTAAGATTTAATATACCTATCATCGAAAGGATTTGGTATAAAATGTATCTACAAGTAAAATCATTTTGCCCCAGAAGGTATAGAACAATAATATGTTTAAAGTTTTGGATATGGTCGATATTTCGTCTTCCCGCGCCTTCTTATCTTCAGTTTTGTTGACCATATGGCGTGTTCATTATAAAATATCGTATACTAATTTATACGTCGTCTAGATAGCGTTGCTTTTACACTTGACATAGTCGATTAAACGAGAATATATTTATTAAGTAGTTCAAATTCTCACGACTTAATAATTATGGTAGAGATAAACTGACAGGAAAATATGTACAACCACCAAATAACACTTTCTTGCTATTGTTACAAATGAGTTAACAATTTTCCTTATTTGACCTTTGTTTGCAACCCGTTTTCTTTTGTCTGCGATCGTTTTACTGCTTGCAGTTTTATTTATTTATATCCACGCGTCCACCAAAACATGTCCAGTATCCCAACCGAAAGCGTGTTATAGCAACGGCACATATCAAATGCATTCGGATGGAATTTGCGGCCTGCAGTGACCAAACTGGCTCGAAAATAGATCCTACGCATCGGCCGGCAAAATAATAACAAGTACTATTTTTGAAAAAACATCTGTTAACGCTTTTTAAAAATAACGAGTCCGCGATAGCATCACTGTCGAAAATACACTCATCAGCTGGCGCAGTTTCTACACGACGCGTGAGTCAGGCGTCTCGCTAACCACCGGTACAGGCGTTCATTATGACGTCCGTACGTCGTTATGTAATTCCCAAAATAATCGGCAAAGTCCCAAACATTACTAGAGCGGCCGAAATACTCGACCGAATCACCAGCGTCACAGGATTATTCACCTTTCCAGATCTTCATGCCGTGTAGCTGGTTTCCAATAAAAAACAATTGGTTTTTTCCACAATTTGGAATTTGCTTTTATTAAAGAAATCTAAGTACATAAAAGTAATATCTGAATCTTATTTTGATGAGTACTATGCGTTGTCTCACTATTTTACTGAAGTGTTTAACTTTCAAATTGGTCAAAATTTAAAATACTCACAGCCGGATTCATGAAACGGGCGTAGCGCTAGTCCGACTAACGGGTTTACGCCCGTGTAAAGCGCGTTAGTTGGCCTAACCAGCTTTGCGCTCATTCACGAAACATGCGTTGCTAGGTAGCGAAGCATGCGTTGCTAGGTAGGCTGTTTATTTACGTCCATATTTGCGCCAAAAGTTAGACCCAGTATTGTACCTGTCTAAAAATCGCGTAACTTCGGCCTCTAGTTCCTTGCGCTTCCCATTGTATATTTAGTATTTATATTCAAAACTGTACTTTTCAGTGCTACGGATTAGTTAACATATCATAAAGTAAGTATTATACATAGTAGTGAATAGGAGTACGCTTTTTATTTAAATTAGTGCAACAGATGCGTAAAAAATTTTCGCGTAACCTCCCCTAGTCTGACTAACGTTACGCCTTGTTGATGAATCCGTATGTCAATATTTAGTCTAAATACCAAATCTCTAACAAAATATTATTCAACAGACTCGACTAGCAGAACAAAAACAATTTTGCCAAGGAATTATACTTGTGACCAAAACTTTTGATTTATTGATGCAATAATTTCTTGCTCTAGCAATAGTTTTTACGGAACCACGAGTTTTCATCACGAGTAGCTCTATAGCAGTACAAACAAATATTTATTTTTGCTTCATATAAGTGATGGATTCAATTATCAATTTTGTCGTTAAACTTTCATTTTCTTCACTTTCAGTTGGAGTATGGGTCATTGATTTGGTATCCCATTTATGAGAATCAATCTTCTAGTTTGGAATCAATTCGGCACAAATTTTTAAAATATCTTTTTTTTTTAAATTACTGCTGTACTGGACAAGTACATAAAAGTAATTCTAAAGTTTAGTTTCATAAGTACCTATTAAGCTAGCTGCAGGGAAGGGTGTGGTGTTGCCGGCAACATTAAGTCACCTGACTTTCAGCCAATGAAATTAATTGTATTCGTTGTTAAAGTCGAGTGAAGTTGAAAATTTCCATTTTCAACTATCCAGAGGAGCAACATTTGTACATAATATAACCAATAAAAATAAAACTAACTTTATCAAATCTTTATTTCACTGAAATTAAACTGGTGGTGTGATGTTGCCAGCAACACTACATTGTTCTCTGTGTTGTTTAACTTTTAAATTGGTAAAATATTTGTTGTTTAGATAATTTTTTTTAGTATAAACACTAATGCAACACAAATTGATTATCCCTATCAAAATATCATTAAATAGACTCGTCTCGATGGTGACTAAAAGTTTTGGTTTATTGATACCTTATTACCATAGTTGCAGTAATTTCTTACTCTAGCAAAAGTTTTTATGGAGCTACGAGTTTTCATCATGAGTAGCTCTATAGCAGTACAAAAAAATATGTAATTTTACTTCAAATAAGTGATTGTGACTTTTTAGACACTACTAAATTATTTTTTTGTTATTATTATGTGGACTGCATGTGTTAAATTATCAATTTCGTCTTTAAACTATCATTTTCTTCACTTTCAGTTGGAGTATGGGTCGTTGATTTGGTATCCTATTTATGAGAATCAATCATCTGGTTTGGTATCAATTCAGCGGAAATTTTTAAAACATCTTTCTTTTAAAATTACTGGTGTTTATCCTGGACAGGGTTATGATTATGAGTTACTATTATCGACCTCTGATATTCCTTCACTAAAGACTATTATGTGTAGTATTATATTCTTATGTAAACTATGTAATAACAATATTGATTGCTCTTTACTTCTGGAACGTACGAGAATATCAAACTTTGGTTCTAGACAGACTGACACGCTTTATTTGCCAACACAGGCAATCAATGTTCTTAAAAAAGCACCAGTATATACTGTCGCTTAATTTTAATATGATATCTGGTCAATGTGACATTAATCACAGCGGTATTCATTCTTTAAAATCAATTGTATCTAACAGCTTTCAATTATAATTTATTTTTTGCATTCTCTCTTTATCGTAATTTATTTTTGCTTTATAATCACCATTTCTTTTTGTTTTATGTAATAATTTCTTATTCTAGTACCTATTTGCTTACATGTAATGCCCGCTACATACTATGCCTGAAATATGTTGTTTTGCTGTTACTACTGATTTATTGTTTTCCTTTAGCACACCACTTTTTTGTCCTGTAAGTGAAAGTTTTCTGTTGGGCAAATAAATGAATTATTATTGTGTTAATGATCACTATTATAAGCATCTATTCTTCTAATCTTTTTTTATATAACATTTCTGTTACTTCACATAATTATACGTATAACAAGATCTCGCTGGTTATTATTATATTAGATACTATTATCTAGTTATCTTTAGTAGAAACAAATGAACTTATTCAACATAAGAAGGTATTCTAATCTTTTAGCAAACTTGAGGTAGTAAAATCATGTTAATGTAATAATACTATACTTGTTGTTATATGATAAGAAACACTCCAAAAACTCCCCTTATAGGTTGTCTTAGCGAAACTATTTTATTGATCAATTTCCTCACTGTGTCTATACTGATGCAGAATCGCATCGTCTTTGACATGTACAATTGATTTGTCTTCTTTTAATGGTATTGACTCTGAACCAAACAATGTAAAGATACTTTAGACATTATTAAAATTGAGGTATCCTTGGAGAATCACCTTACTGCCTGCCTACATGTTCATAAAAAGTTAAACTGGCGTTATTTGTTTGATTCTTTGGCAAGAAAAGTGTGTGAAGGCAAAATCTATTTAAATAAGGAATTTTGTAGGTAGTATAGCAAACACTTCCTCTTCTTTCTTATATTTGTAAGTAACACATGAGCTTGGCACTCAAACAAATAATAAAAACTGATACAAAGTCATTCGCTTCCTTGTAAATTATAAAGTATGTGAAGGTATCTCATAACAAAATTCAATATCTAGTCTATAAGTTGCTCTCGACGTGAATTTGCGATATGATTTCAAGTATGGTAACGCTAACTGTTAATGAATAGCACCATTAGTATATGTACTACTTTTATCTATATATTCAACAAGTGAAAAATAAATGAAAATAACTAAAAAAATAATAACATTTTTGTATCTGAAAGTTTACGCATTTGCAAACATATATCCATATAATTTATTTTTATTTTTAGTCACAATATCAGCTATATAATTTGTCGATGAAACAATCATTTCAAATTTTTAGGTTTTAGATGTTTGTTTCAAAAAGTAAAATAATGTAATACTTTCTTCTAATATACAGGGTGATGAGTTATCAATTTGGCACACGCCTCGAATAGATTCTACGATTGAAGTTAAAGGCCACCGTCTAACCGACAAATTTCTAGGTACAAATCTTTTAAAATACGTATTTTCTTGAATTCAACTGTAGATGTACATAGTTCTGCATATAAGATTGTTCACTTTTGCCTATAAGTGCGTGAAAAAATTGGTAAAGTGTGAGGTTAGAATAGCAAAATAATGTGTCGTACAAATGCATTTTAAAAGTTATTATATTATTTGATGAGAATTTAAATAGCAAAAGTGGAAAAATAAAACATCAATTTTATTTTTGATAGGTATTACTTTTGCTCTACGTATTTTACTTTTTGAGATTTCTATACCTAAAAAACCCAACAAAATTGATCATTTTACGGCGAGAAATACGGCGACCTTAAGGGGGTAATTACTTTTCAGTAAGTACAATAGATTTATTTATTACATATTGCTAAAATGTATCGTTTCGAGGAAAACGGTTTTCAATTTTCTGTTGTAGTTGTCAAGAATTACATTTGCAGTCATTCAAATCTAATAAAATTTCATCATTTGTTAAAAAGGTGTGCTACATTTTTGTTTTTATTTACATGAACCTGTTGATGAAGGTTCTCGTTAATACGGTAAATACCTATATACCTAAACAAAATATAAAGTTATCTATATCCCAAGTCACATAATAAAAAGATGCAAGATGTCAAAGTTAAAATTTTATTTTTGATATTTGTAAATAACTTCTTAAGAAATCCAAATATTTACATAAAATTTGTAGAACGGGGGTGTTTGCGGGCGAGAAATACAAATTTATTTCTAATTTTGACGTCACTAGTAGAGGGCGCCACTTATGGCACAGCATGTTTCTTTTAAATGGCAGAACTTTTTTGCTGCTTAATGTATCCATCTGACTATTGAAACAATCGATTCTCCTACCTGTTATATCTGAAAAAGGTAATTATAAGTAACAGTAACAAATACAATTTTACCTATGACACCCTGTATCTTTATTATTATGCGACGTGTGATATAGGCATGTTAGGTTAAATCGATTTATTTTCACCTACGGAATCTGTGGTTTCATTTTGCTACTTCATTTAAAAAACACCCTGTATATGAACAGCCCAATTGACACATGAGAATGAAATAGTCTCGAATTATAATCAATAACGGAAGTGAGATAAATTAACTAGGATCAGAAGGCATAATAGCATTTTATTTGTCCAAGATTTGTTGATCTCCCCTCGTACACTTCCCGATAAAGCCTTCAGTTTTCCAGGAACGATCGTGAAATGTCCCGGCCGAAACCCTGAACTCGACATTGCAGGGTGGCAGGGGGCACGCTGGTGGGGGTTCGTCGGAGCGCGTTGCCATATTACCTGTAGGGGAAGGTTTCCATGAATGAATTGACGTCAGAGAGCTGGGGTAGGGGTGCCGCTGTTGTAGATTTTCCATTTTCAGGCTCTTCCGACTGCCGGATCTCATACTTACCCCCCCGCTCGTGTTATGGAAACTCCGTTATCACACAAATTGTAGTAGTCTATTTCCATGATTGTATGAATTAACGTGAATTGGGTGTATCGATTACTTCCTCCAATTCATTTGTTAGATCAAAGACTTCATATTCCGTACAAATACTTACTTTGAGTTGATTTCTTAACTGGTTTAACTAATAGTTTACCATGACGCCTAGAAAGTTTTGAAAAGTCCTTGGAAAAGGTTTCTATCCTGAAAAATAGACATCGGGAACGCATCCCCTTGATTATCCTTTTTAAGTTGTGATCATGACCGATGTTTTGAGTGTGAAGACCAATAAGCTCAATACAAATATCATGTCTTTTATTTCTATACCAAGTCTCACTACACGCTTTCCACGAATGTAAGGCCGACGTGCGATCCGGCAACGCCGCCCTCAATCATGCTATCTCGTCCCTTATCTGACTGGGATACGTTCGTTCATTCAATACCGCTGGCACTTTTTGGAAGTACGTCATCCATAGATAATTTTCATATTTTCTGACGTAAAACCAGGTGGAATTACATAAGATATGATTTCCGTGATTTGCGCATTTCGTTCTGTAATTTATTGGACATCAAAGCGTTTCATGTAAAGGATTAGGGTGTTATATAATTGTGGGGCGATAATATTTGGCTTTTGAAGCACGAACCTCCTTACGTACTCGTACAGTGGATATGACGTGTGAAGTACTCCTATGTTGAAATGTGACAAACTTATCAGTGGAAAGCGTCATGGTGTCGTCAGGTCATCACGGGAAAGTAGATTGTTTAGATTTGGTGTTCGGATGTGAATTCAACTGAAACTTCTATTAACTGGATTGTTGTTGAGTGTATTATTGAGAAGTAACAATGGAATGGAATAATGGCTTGACTAGCATCTCGTTATTTATATGATGAGTTTTAATCGAAATGTTTGTAGATTTATACTGCTGAAAGTTTCAAAATAATGCATGCAGATCATCATTATCAAAATCGTTGTCATCACGATCATCATAATCAGCATCATAATCTTTATCATCTTGATAATCTTCATCATCTTTCTGTGATGAAAAATATCAATAATAAATGATGTGATTTATTCATCATAATTATTACCTTCATTCCCTAAATCATCATCGTCATCACTGAAAATCCTTTGCAGACATACTTTATCGAAGTGCAGATTTTTTTTGCAGATTTACTATTCAAATGTGAAACCAATTGACACCTTTATTAAATGGTCTTTAATTTAGTGTATTTTCAGTAACAACAATTGAAACTAGCATCTCAGATAACTGTTGGTTCAACATGTTTTTGTGTACACTACTCGTTATTTGTCTTCATTGACATCATATTCATCATTTGCTTCACCTTGATTATCATCGTCATACTTCTGCTGAAAATTCTTAACATATTATGTGTTTCAATAAATCTTCAATTTGTCCACATCATTATCATAACAATCATCATCGACAGTATCAAACGATTTTGTTGAAAAATATCAATTTCCTTTGCCCAATTTATTGTTTATCTTCAGGTGTAGACATTTTGGTAAAAAAAATTAGTAATTTTGAACATTTTGAATTTAAGACAAACATGTTTGTAAAATATTGGATGAATCAACTTATTTAGGACCGACACTGAGCCCATATTTATCTGTCATTAATTCTAATCGTCAATTTACCCGCATCTTTAATGCCAAGACCAGTCGTAGAGGTATAAGTTTATAACATTTCTTATTTGTGGATCCGAAGCCAAGATATATGCGGCAATTAACTTCTAGAAAACGGACGTTTTGGCCTTAATGAGGACATTTTAAATTTGGGAGACTCTAATTTTCTGTTTGTAATAAAACATCTGACATAAATCTGCAGATACCTATGAGAAGAACATTTGAAAAAGTCCATTTTTGTCGAAAACAAACAAGCGCCCGAAATTAAAATTGAAATAATGTTTTCATTATACAGGGTGACTCAAAACTTATCCCAAACATTTTTTTAATGAACAAATACAATTTTATAGAAACAATATCAAAAAGGGCAATTCCAAAAATAATTTAAAAATATACTTCTGCACTACACTGGAAACTAGTCCACTGTAAAACCTGACCTTGCGCAAGGCAAAGCATGTCGGTGACAGGCGCGGCGGCAAAGTGTAATGAAAAATGAACGGACAAAAAATTTAAAGAATTTCCCAAATAAAGAGATAAATAAAATTTTATAAAACCTATTTTATATCAGTAAATTCAACTGCTTTTGTTGCTACTGTTATTCTTTATTAAAAAAATAATTTGACAGATTTGATGTTACAACAACAGTTCAAAATTTTGTCTATCGACGGGTACACACATTTGGGCCGACTTACTCAGTTTCTACGAACTAATACAAATGTTTCTGGTTATTGTTTGTTTTGAACTCGTAAGTTATTGGCAGCAGTTATAATACATTCGTGTAAATCATCACTAGTGTACACATCGGTGCGATATGCATGACTTTTTAAATATATTCACAAAAAGAAGTCCAAACAATTTAAATCAGGAGATCGTGGCGGCCATGGTACTAGTCCTCCTCGTCCAATTCATCGTCCATTTAAGGAAAAGGGTTGTTCGAAATGATCTCGTTGAATCGTGTGCAGATTTTCAAAATCCCAAACATGAGTATTATGAATGTTATACATCCCGTTCCGTGTAAAAGTAGCTCAATCTGTAATTAGCACATCTGCAGGAAATTTGCGATTATGAGCATTTTGTTGCAGCAACCACTAACTAGATCTAATTCGTAAATAATCCGCGCTATACATGGTACGGATACAATTGAACTTCGCGTATGATACGCCACACTACTGATTGGGACATTCCTTGTAATGTTGAGCGATCTGTTAGGTACTTATTCGGGGATTTTCTTCAACAATCTCTAAAATGTGTTTCTCAGCTGCTGCAATACGCCGTGGACGCCCTGGACCTCAATCTCTTCCACGATTCCACCGTGGTAAAAGTAGGTTCATTTGGAACACTTTTACCAGGAAATCGTTCTTAAAACGATATGTATCAACTCGCGAGGTGCAATACACGTAAGCCATTTTTTACACTTGAAAACCTAATGTAAACACTATCGCAAAAAGGCTAATATTAAAAACGCAGATATAATGCATTTCGATGACGTTAGACTACAGAAGCTCAGTGATATAAATGTTGAAATTACTACAACTTCAATTATTTTTTCTTGGAAACTATAAGGATTTTACAATTTTTGTTTTACGATATTGACTGTGTGATATACTTAATTTTTCCTGATTTTTTGGATAAGTTGCGAATCACCCTGTATATGACGACAGAAATAAGGCATATAACTGTCATTTTATTTTGTGATTGAGGAAAATTCCATAATAGAATTAGAGTAGTAGCGTAATGGTAACAACAGGTGTTTCATTATAAGCCTTGGGGTAGAAACGATGGAAGCAGGTTTTTTGCTTGCGGTTTTTTCGGGTCTGCTCGCATAGAGTAAAAGTTGTTAAAAGCGGGAAGAAACGAAAATTAGTTACGCCTTTATTTCCTTGCAAAATGTCAACATATCTGATAATTTGATTATTTTGGATTCTTTAGTTACCGAGATAAAAAAAGAAAGTTTTAATCGTAAATGAAGAAATAAACTACTAAACTAAATTTTAATTATGATAAAAGCGGGTGTATAGGTTTTAAGCACTGCAGGTCAGCTGCTTTCACTGGGTATTTGTCCATTTAAGTATGTTATAATTTTCAAAGCATATAAGCGCGTGTTGGCGCGGGCTACCAGTAAACAAGAAATCTGCTTCCATAATACTCGTAGTAATTAAAGGTTGCCTAACTTTCTATCGCCAAAATTATTGAAGATGTAATTAAATATTAAATATACATTTTAAATGTTAGTTATGTATTTCCAAAACATTTGTTGTGTTATTATGACACATTTAGCATCCTTCTTTGAATGCCATTATGCACTGATATTAACATGCAAATTTTAGAGTAAAAAATAAACAAAAACAAATTTAGTCACCACTTGTACTTGTTATTATTAACTATAAAAAAATCAACAACATTTATTTGTTGTAAATATCATTTACAAGAATTTTCTGTATAGCTTTCTGTCACTGTGTTAGAGCGCCAACTACCTCTTAACAGTTAATAAATAGTCGTCTTAATCTGCAAGCAACGACGCAGCAGATGATCTATGAAAACAATGTCCAATATATTGTTGAGAACTTGGAAAATCCAGGAACAATGCGATATCACATGGCATTATCCCAAAAGTAGTAATACCAATTTGCTGCTTGATGAATTTTCCATTTCTGTATCCCACAAAGAACAGAGTATGATATGTGTTGCTTGGCCTCATAGCTATATATCGTCGAACCATTTCCACCATATTTATTCCTTCAATGTTTCCGTTTGTGATAAAAAAATCTCGTGATATCTTGGTTGTCGTAAACGGAATAATATGAATGCATTGTCCTTCATCTTTAACATTTTGTAGCTGCAGATGTGTCAATTCAGTACGCCTGCAGGCACCTGCAAGTCCCACTATTGATGCAACTTTTATCATAATCTATCGTCGGCTTCCACCAAAAATTGAGTTATTTTTTGTTTTGTTAAAATCTTAGATCCTTTTGACCCGAATCCTTCTGAATTTTTTTTAGAAACACAATTAAATGGACGTAGTTACTAATATCAATATTTCTGTGCATTGATATAACTGAATGTAGCATAGAATAATATTCCCAAAGCAAAGAAGGCTTGCTATGTTTTGAAAGATATTCGAAATAATATGCCAGAAGAACCTTTTCATTACTGCTGTTCTTGATTCCTTTCCCTTTACAGTAAACTTGTTTTACATAAGTTTGTCTGTCTTGATTTTTCGGGAAGTAGGGAATCGAATGTTTCCGATATCTGACGGGATACTCTCAGAATTAGAATCACCCATATTAATATTTTTTCACTAAAGGTAAACGAACGTGTCACACAAAATTGAACGCCACTAATAAATTTGTCAAAGTCAATTTTAAAACAATCAGTAATTGTGGTTACAATGACATCGTCAACTAGAAGCACCTAACCTGATCGAAATTCTATCATCACAAATGTAAAAATAGTTATCTATGTGGTCTTGTTAATTAATGTTTCTAAGTTAATTTGTTATACTATTAATTTTCGGTGTATAAAAAATACACTTCATTTGTGTTCTGTTAACTTTCAACAGCTATAAGATAACTAATGAATTCTCGATTATTTGGCTACACCCTCGTTCTTCTTAGAAATCATTTACATATACTACTATTTATGCATGCTCTCGGTAACCTGTTACCTGCAAGCAACTAGTCTGCTTTATCTTTGGGCAGTGTGCCTTAAAATAGTTATGCACTTTCCAATCATTGTGGACTATAGTATACAGGGTCGTCCATAAGAAATGGCCCATGAACTAATATTAGTTTTTCACTTGACAGGTTAACGTCACTGTTGACATTGTCGATATTTAATTTAAAATAATTTTAATTCCTTGGTATAATATTTGACTTAAAGGAGGCCACCTGAAGAAGCAATCCTAAAAATGTGGTTGAAATTTCGAGTTCCCACAGTTTCAAAAGTGAACTTAGATATTTAGAGAATGTTTCCATTAAACCAGGTTAGTAAATTTAGCTAGATTAATTTTTATATTAGATAATTAGTCTGTGGAATTGTTCATTGGCATACTTAGATGTTTGGTATCAGAGAGCATACATATGACTTCATTGATAGGAATTGTAGGAGATTTGATTTATATTAGCTTAAAATACTTTTCCAATACAGTAAAAAAATGTTACAGAAGCTAATAATAAAGAATATATGGGTAGATATTGTGGGCGTAATTCAACGCTGGTCGGGGCTTTAGTCCGCAGAGTAGTTAGTTTCACACAATATTGCTAATACCTAAAAATATATAAAAAATAACTACAATTTGTAAATAAACAGAAAACAAATTATGATTTCTCGTATTCAAAAACATCTATTAAAATTTTTAAGTTGATACATTCAAAGAAAGTGTATTTATTACAAGAAATAACTTTTTAAATTCCAACTTTGACACCCTGTATCTTTTATATTATCAACAATTAAGGCAAGTTTACTTAAATGGTAATATTTTGAAATATCTAATATCCATGATCAACTACGGACCACACTGTATAATAGTCTATGTAATTTTATTTTACGGTAAATAACTTGAAAAATTGTAGCAAATCATTATTTCATTATATCTGTAAAACTATCGGTAGGTATTATGTTTATGATGCCTCGAAGGTCTCACTTGGGACTCTTTCTGTTTGTTGTGTTTCAATTTCAGCTAGTTGCAAAAGAAAAGGATAAAAAAACTGAAGTAAATATTACAAAAGTTATTTTTATATATTAATTCAACTTCTGCCATCTACGGAACAGCGTTGCAAAAGCACTGATTAAGCATTATTGAATAAATACGCTGAAATTATGTATGCACATTGTTAATCATTGGGTAAGTGTTTTATAAATCCAGGTAGCATTAAGATAACACTAATTATAACATACGGCGACTTTCTAGTATCCCATTGGATCCAGTAATACAGGGTGTCAGGAATATAAGTGATGATACATACTATAGGGCTCGTATATTTGACCAAAAACAAAAAAAAAACTAGAAAAAATTTCAAAAATGGACAGTTTTTCTACAAATACGTTTTAAAAATCAAAAGACAACTGCAATAAAATGCAAAATTGTGTTACGAAATTACAAAGGCTGTAAAAGCTCCTGTAACGTAATTTGTTTTCTTATATCAGTATTAACACAATTGAGGTTTAACAGAAAATTCTTAAAATTATTATTGTGGCTAGTGCGTTTCGTTTTCCAGTGTATAGTGCTTGCTTGATATTTGTGAATGTACATAAACAAAAATGGAACAATTTATAGTAAAACCGTGACCAGCTGCATGACATGATAATTTATGGCGAAAATAGGCAAAGCCCTTTGATTACAAGACAGCGATTTTGCAAGCAACATAAGTCGTTTTGAACACTTGTAACTCTTTCAAATTTTATTCTGTGTTGTGAAAGAGCTCTAAGAAACCATTGCATAACATAAGTTTATTTGTATACCTATATTTTTTCAAAAATAATTAATTTTTTTTTAAACAGGTTATCACTTGCAACACGCCGCAATAATTAGGCAGGGCCGTGGCCCCTCCTTGTCCCCTGGCTACGCCCATGTCTATAATGATTTGACAAGACATACAGAAATAAAATTATAGTTATAAAGAAACCAGCTTCTCAGCAAGTTGTGCAAAAGTAAGGTACATCTTTGTGGCAAGATATTTTTCTCAGCACAAAAGAATTGACACGTATTATTTGAAATACATTTTAACAATGTAATTTTGGGTAACTTGATTTTTGGTAGAAATAGATGTGTGTACAAAACCAAAAATGGCAGCCATAAGAGAATCAAAAGTTCACCATGAAAATTTGAACGTTTACTTGGAGTAGAAATTTTTTTCACTCTTCGTGGAAATGACTATGCCGCACATTATAAGGGTTTTAAGCTTCATAACAGTCATGAAAAAGAAAATTAAATATTCTAGTTTTCAGCATCTATTTAAGGAATTACGCAGCATATCTTACATTTCTTTTCAGAAAAATGAAAGGCACAAAAATTAACAATTTTTTCCTAATTTGAGGTACTCTCTATAGCTCTTGCTTTCGAGATATCTGTACCGGGTGCCGTAAAAGTGATCACCCTGTATATTACGAGCTTGTCATTACCATTAGCTACGTATTATTAAAATTAGCCGCAGCACACCGTACATAAAGGGTGAAATTATAGTCGTTTAACCTACAGGTTTTGAATGTGTATGCGCGTGAGCAAAATATTGTTATAAAGTTGCCACCAAATGTGCATTAAACGTTTCTAGAATATGAATTTCTTACCGAAAATGGATTTATTTATGTCTGATTTCAAGAAAAATAATCCGATAAAAAAGGTTCTTGAACTTTATCTGACTTTTATAACACTTAAGTTATATGTTCAAGATTAGAGTGAACAAGAGGAAAAAAAATTAAGTGTAAATATACAGGCTGTTTACCATCTTTTTGGCATATCATAGCAGCTGCTCACCCAAACTAGATTAATATTAGGAGTGGTTGACTAAATAACATGTAATGTCAAATTATTTTCCATTGCAGTTACGCTCTCTGCCGCTTCTTTAATTTCATAGAGTTTAGGTCCATCCATGTTTTATACAGATGGTTTAAAACGACAATACTGACAAGCCCTGATACAGCTGCAGTTGGATACCACCTAGTGGCTATAGCTTTAATATTTATTTAATTAAAAAATATATAATTTATTATTGATATTCTGATGAGTACATACTATTACCGCTTATAAACTATCACCATTTAACGTTACACCCTGTATATAGAACTACAACACGCACATTGTTTTTAAACTCTATTTTACGGTCATGTTAAAGAATCGCAGATTTCTTGGGATTATTTTAGAAAAAAAAAATGTATTCCTGTATTGTGATGAAAGAAATCAGCCTTGGAAGTTTGTCACTGTTCCATATGTATGTACATTACTTTCATGTATCTAGTAAGTATTACTTTTATTCTTTGTTTGAATTTCCGACCGTAGCATTACATGCATCGCTAATAGGAAAAACAATAAATAAGCGTATATTTCAACGCCAACGTCACTAATGTAATTATTACTTATTCTAATATCACCTTTTTCGGAATTACTTACATAATAACAGATATTATTACATATCGAGACTAGCACCTTATGCCGGACGCTGTTGGTGCCCACACTTGATCTTTCCACCAACGCTCTGCCGCTACGTCACAGCCTCCTTGTTTTGGACAAGGAACACCCTTGTACGTATATATAGGTAAATGTTTTTGTTTTCGCAATCTCGACACTAGCCTTTAATATTCATCGATGTGTTTATACGGGAGCTAATTTTAGTATATTAATTAAGGCGTTATTAATAGCAGACCTGCGGCAGATTCCTATTTTGGAGTGTCATACTGCGTCTAGGAAACTCATTCACGAAAAAGAAAAATGAATTACGCAAAAATATTTTGTACACAATATGGTGTGTTAAGTACACTATAATGACCTACTTTCCGGGAGAAGATAGTAGTTATATCATCACCACTATTTTATAACATCCGCGGTGGCTTCAAAGTTTAATAACTAACTAGTCTATTGTCTGCATAGAACATCTTTTGACTGTTTCGACTGATAAATTTGAAACAAACGACAGTATGCAACACATTTCGTTAAAGGTATAATGTTCGGCCAAACAGTGTAGCTTTTATCAGGCTCCGCCCATCAGCACCTTCAACGGCAAATTTAACTTTGTGCCCCTGTAAATTAGGCAATTGTATGCAGAAATTTAGCAAAACATGTCTTCTTGGCGGACAGATTTCATGAATATAAATGCAAAAAATTGAAATCTGAGGCAATTGTCTGTTATATGAAGACTTGATTTACTAGTCTACAGCTTTCTTTTTTTATAATAGTGCCTAACAACGTCTCACCGCAGTCCTAAATGTGGGCAATATTGCGACCGAAATATTGTTTAGATCTACATTTTTTATTGAAACTATGGCTCTGCTGTCTAGTAAAATAGACTTTTATTAGTTGATTAAAACTTGCTCCATCTTAATACGAATTTCCATTGAGGAGAAATATGAAAGCGCGTGGACGTCTAAAAACGGCTTTGTAAAATTTCGAACATTACAGCCTAGGCTACGATTTAATTGTGTACTTACGCCTTATAAAACCAACAATTTCACCAATAACATTCTAGGGCTATTTTGAAAATTTCACCTATTATATGCACAAATTAGCCGGTACTACATTTGCTTGATTGAATTATAACTTCTGCTTATGCAATTATTTTTTTATTTCCATGAATAGATTTATAGTGTTCTAGGGCTTTGTAGATATCCATAACGCCTTAGGTCGCTACAGGCATTTATAACACGCCAGGGCGTTATAATATTTTCCTTATTTTGAAATACATTAAATGACTTCTGCCGTAGGGTGTTATGGATGTCTATAATGCCTCAGAGTGTTAATAATATGAAAAACATAAGTATGGAGATAAACAATTCGAAAATAGAGATGTTATATTATAGATACAACATAAAATGCGATACAAAATATGTCGTTGAATGTCTCTATAGCCGTAAACAACACATCTTCAGGTACAAAAACTTTTTTTCTAACATTTTCATTGCAACAAAATACAAAAGAACATTTTAGTCAACAGAACTAACCTAGTTTGTTCTTAGTTCGTGGTAAGATTAAAAAATGCGTCGTGTCTATATAGGGATAATAATAGTGACGATTTAATTATGACCCAAGGTACCTGTTCAATTAATGGTGTTATTTATGATGGATATAGATAATAATATTAATTAATATATGGAATCATTTAATTGTTCAACAAAACTGGTTCGCTTTTGGTATGAAGCAACACTATTTTGGCTTTTCTTAATGAAAATATTAATTAAAAACGTTTACTTTCTGATATGTAGGCGTCTTGAAACAATCTATCGAAACGATTAAATATTTTAATAAAGAAAATGAGGATAACGCTACATTCGTACCTCCAATAGTACATATGATTCTGCTAGCTTGGGGCTACCGTAGATAAAATCCAGCTGCGATCTCACTTATTCAATTTAATTCCTTCTTTAAATAATCACGTTTGATGAGACTTCTCGTGGAGAATATCAATTAAAATAAATATTATGATAATTATCAAGGTAAGTGGTAGTAGTAAATCAGCAAGTTTTAATTAAAAGCCGTTGTTTTAACAAGTGAATGATAATCAACTTTATCAGAGTTTTAACGTAAGTGTCGCTCTGGTATTTACATATGGTGAACGTGGCATTAGAATACAGATGATTTTACTATTAGTACTGACTTTAAAGCTTCGGAATTGGATCAGTAGAATTTCAGGTAACTACTTTTACCATTAAAATCGATCGAGAAGTTTAAATGCACCAATCACATCTGTGCAAGATTTTTTCATGAGTATGCATTGTAATGATGATGGAGGCATATCACAATGTTTTAGCAGCATGCTATAATTTCGATTTTCAATCATTTTATTATACGATTGGAATATAAAAGTTTTTTGGGTAAAAAATTTCGAGTTACAAAGAAGTTTGTTACATAATCTGTGATGAGTTTAAAAACAACATAATAACAGTTAATTAGTGACCTTTCAGGTGAAATAACATCGGAGGAAGGGAATTTCTAGATCAAAAATAGGTTTTTGTAACACGGTATTTAGCTAAAGGTCATGCAATAAATTTGGTAATTAAAGAAGTTTTCAAAAGGGCAAATAAACATCCGACAAGCAATTTTTAAAGCTTCATACGCATTTCATTTTATTAATATTAGAATTTAATTGGACAACAGATCAGTAAGTTAAAGGTTAAAGGTCGAAGATATGTTTTTACCAAGGAGCATGTAATGCGACATAAGCCACAAATTTGTCATAAAAAGTTTTTTACTTTAAAAGTCTGGGACTACGTCTTTTCTAAATGGATGTCAGAAACGATTCATTTTGTTTCAGAAAGCGACATTTGAACTTTAGTAAATTCACTTTCAATTGAATAAATTATTTTTCATTGTGTGACAATTACTAATTGCATAACTAATTGTATAACTAACGAAAGACAGTGCGTTAGAAGACACGTTAAAAGTATGAATTCTCATTTTTATAGTGGCTTTGACGCTTTTACGATCCGAGCTGATTGATCTACTATGGTTTTCCAGGTTTTGAGTTAGGTAATTGATCCCTGCCAGTAACAGGATTAATATGCACATCTCTAACCTTAGCTGATAATCTTTGAAATGTCTTTGTTATTTTCAGGCTAAGCTTTGTGGATATTTATTTGCTTTCAGTAGGTACCCCTAGGTCCGCTCATATGTTGATTTCGGTTCTTATTGTTGGTACTACGACTGATACGGTATGAGCCGCAGTTCCTCGGATAATGCCACGTTCCGTAGTAATCTCTATAACTGAACCCATCCCATGTGTCACTATGGATCTTCAGTGGTGACCCTTTAGTCGGTGTAAAGCCTTTGTGAAGCGGCGAATCTTTTGAATGAGATGCGACCAGTTGCAGAAGGTACTAATGGGCATTTTAAAAGACAACTGTTATCTGAGAAGCGGTGCTGATCGTGGTAGTAGTAGTATCAACAGTAGGAATTATACGGATGGAATCAGGAGTACTGATTGAAGGTTCACACTCTACAGCCGCAGCTAGCCCGAGAACAACAAGAGCATGTTAAATATTTTCATTTAAAGCTAGGTATGTGAATATCTGTGTATCTGTTATTGGCAGTTACAATTTACTTGGCTTACGGCATAACAACCCCATTTTTAAATTTATGTGGTATTCTGAATGACGAATGCCTTAAATGAAAATCAACATATCTTTTCTGAAATACATATGGAATGCATTAAAAAGGAAAGTGAAATATATTGATGAAAATATTTTCGTATTAAACAGGAAAGTAAAATATATTGAAGAAAATATTTTCATATGAATACTGCTTAAAGCGTTATTCATTAGGTTGAACTAAACTTATTTCCATTTCCAACAATTTATTTATATTTATATAGAGAAGAACTTTAAATTAAGAGGATAATCTTGACCAATTCTTCACAAATAGGTAGTTCCAGGAAATTCGTTTTCGAATGATAATGCACTTCTTTGTATTTTAATTCAGAGAAGCTTACTCTTAATTGGTGAAAGAACAAATAACTTAAACTGATCTTTGTTTCATCCTTTTTCAAATTCTTTCTCAATTATTTGGCTGTACATTATTACTTTCATGAGTTCAAACAAATTTTTCCAGATATTGATCTTGTAACTGGCATTCATTTTTCTTGAACTTCATATTTCTTCACTGAATTTTTCTGACTGATGCAATTCTTCGTGGAACTTTTATTGGAACAGGTCTTGCAATCTCAGTTTTTTTTTATTAAGAATTTTGTAGACTTCTTCATGCTGCAGAGATGTCTTAGTGAACAAGGTTCTGAGGACCATTTTTTCTGGTATTCGACATGTTGGTGATTCTTTACTGAAAACCATCTTCCAAAAGTTCAATTTTCCATTCTGACACCACCTTGTTTCTTCTTTATG
>JALDAQ010000138.1:0-25000 GCA_025584915.1 Monochamus saltuarius
AATAAATGTAATAAAATGCAGCGGTGATTATTATTATTCCTATTAATGGCCGTTTCTTTTCTTTTCCTTCAATCGTTGCAGCTTATCACAACAGCTGTTTACTTAAACTAAGCAAACAGTCATTGACAGTGTTTAAAGTAACATGTAGTTATAGAAACACAAATTATTTTCCATTGCAGTTATGCTCTCTTCAACCGGTCTCATACAGTTAGTTTACGGAGTTAACAAAGCAACACTGATAATAAGCATGTTGGTACAAACTTGTATACTGTCTGTCTACATTAAAGAATGAATTAAATACATCTCAACTATTTGAATAGAAAAATATTATTTTAATAGTATTTTGCGGTTCACATGCTATTACACCTAAAAGAACTGATTCTCATTTACAGTTACATTGTCATGTTTTGCATTTCATTGCAGTAATATTTTTGTTTTTAAGTTTTTTCTTTTTTTTGGTGAGATATACTAGCCACTTTAGTATCGGCACTTATATTCCGGACAGCCTGTATAAAATACTTATGAAAACTTAATTACAGTATCTCTTTGTTATAAAAAACACAATCTGCGAAATAAAAAGTAATCAGTAAATAAAATTAAATATTTTCAAAACAAAATATAAATTAAAAAATTGCAAGGGCCAATTACACAAACCAAAAAATACATTTTAGAGAAAACTATTTAACAAGAAAAACTATATTTTTTAATAAAACTGTCATTGCAATATAGGTGTGACTAACATTCCTCAGTTGAATTTATGGCAAGAGACAAGTAATCCTTTGTTCGGAATAACTAATAATCCTTACGATACAACAAGAACTGTAGGCGGTTCATCTGGAGGGGAAGCCAGTATATTAGCAGCCGGAGGAACACCTATTGGTATTGGTATGTATTAAAACCAAAATGTATCTTTAAAAAAATTTAATGTTTGAATTGTATTTATAAAAAAATATTTGCATATTTACACAAATAATAATATTAGGGTAAATATTAAGTAACAAGATTTCAAAAAATTTTGTAACAAAATTTCAAAGCGGTATTTTCTACCATAAATCATTGCATTTATATAATGTTGAATTATTGTTACAAAATATTCCAAACTTGAAGTTATGATTGTATTATCAAATAAAATAAATAATTCTGTAATTCTATATACCAGATAATTCAGTTAAAGGTACCATTAAAACAAAATGGTTATATGTCTTACACAACTACGCATTTAATAAACAAAAATCCTAACAACTGGTTGAAGTACTAAAAAAAAACATACTTTTTAGAACTCGTCAGCACACATCACTCGCTTTCAGATATACGACAAAAATTATCAAGTGACCTCACGATAGAGTTCATCTGGTTCTCTTCCGTCTTAAATTGTTTGTTTCTTCTCTTTTTACTTTTCTTACTCTTATTGCTATCGAGATATTTAGTTACAGAGTGTCCTGTTTTTAGGTCTCCGTGTGCCCACTCGTCTACAAACTTTCTCTTTTTTAAGTTTACATCTTTATTGTCAAAATCGCCCATTGATTCTTCTTCGTCATTCTCGCCCTTGAGCTTTTGTAGAAATATTCCTGTAGAAGTATTTCTTTTGGCTTCAAGCTTTCTTTTCTTTTTTAGCTTTTTACGTTCTGCTTTTGAGAGATCGTTTATATTGAATTGGCCCTCTTCAAAACTTCTGTGATTATCTTGCATGTCATTATTGTTATTTTCAATATCTTGCTCAATACCTATAAGACATGATTATTACATAACAAATTCAAATATAAATACAGCAAAGTTACCTTCATCAGATCCATTCGCTGTATTTTCCATAATAGGTTCATTACTATTTTCATCCTTCAATGATCCTATTTCACTATCAAAACTAGTATCGAGATCGACAGTGTAAATTTTTGTAACAGTTTCATTAAACGAAACACTTTTTCGTTTTTTGTTAGATTTTTTCTTTAAATGATTAGAGGATGTACTTTCCATGCTATCCTCAATAATAGGAGTGTATTTTTCTCTGCCTTCTTCTTTTTGTTTTTTAAGTTTTTTTAGTTTCTTCTCTACCACATTTTTCTCTTTATCATCGGACAGCGACACCTTTTTCATTTTCTTAAGCAATAACTTTTCCTGTTTTTCTATTCTGGACAGTTTTCCACTAAGTTTTAAGCCATGTCTAGCACCTTTGTGAGCAGTTCTTCCTCCACATGCTGCAAATAATTCCTCATCAGTGAGCGAACTGAAAGATTTCAAAGACTCTGGTTCTTCAAAAGGTTCTATTTTATAACTCTGAATGCCGCTTTCAGTTAACTTTTCAGTTTTTAGAAAAGATCCGTATTCTAGGTTTTTGTTCTTTTTTAACTGTTTTACCGAGTAATTCTTCGTTGTAATTTCTACAGAATCTGCACATTTTACTCTCATCTTGATCTGATTTTCATCGGCGGTGTCAATCTCTATATTCTCTGCTGCACTATTGAATACTTTTTCCCACCAGTTGTTTGTAAAATGTTCTCCAATATTATGACCAACACCTGCATTATCAAATTTTAATTTTGGTTTTAATGCAGTTGATATGCCGTCTTCATTCTTCCCCAAGCCTTTACCTGGTAAATATTAAAAATAAATAATAAATAGTATCTGAAATACCTTTTGATCCAATGAATAAACTAAGGTTATGTCGATATATTTAAACGGTTTTGGAGTTCCTTACCATCCGTCCAGCCATATTTTTCCAACTGTTTACGAGCAAAATCCATATTGTGTTTTTCAATAATTATTTTATAAATTTACGAACATGGCTAATCAGTTAACTACTGGAAAAAAAAACCACAAAACATACGAAATTCGAAATGGGAAACATAAAAAACAAAAGTAAATTTTTATTTCAGTCGTCATTCGTCACAGTTGGCAGTTCTGATAGTTCAGAATTTGTTAGCGCCACCTGTACAAATGGCGGGCATTTGAATATTATTAATTAATAATCTTGATCAGATTTCATTACAAATCCAAATATAACATGATTTATTATATAATTAATTACTTAGTTATTATGGAACATGTTATTATTTATTTATTACATTTATTATGCGTAGATTTCAGATTTTAAGTAGTAATGTATGTATATAATTAAATTTGCATAGATCCTAAATTAGATTTTTTCTGTATTTTAAACTTTTTTCAAATGTTTTGTTTTGCGTTAAAGTGTACAATGTGGACATACATTTGTTAAATCTGCGCCAAGAAAGCTGCCTAACTTATTAATACTACAGCCAGCATTCAGCATACGTACACAGGGTGTAAAAAAATTAGATCACCGTTAAGCACATATTATTTCTTTAGAAGGACCATATTAATATCAAATCCATATCAAATCAACCAATGGTGTATATATTTAAACTTACGTAACTGTAATTAAACAAAAGAAAGGTAAATGTTAATATTTTCTAACTAAAAAGAAAAAATAAATAAATAAAAATGTTAATGATAAAACTAACACACTTTAAATATCCAAAATTTTCAAAAAACATTAGTTCATTGTTTTGTAATAAGTGTTTAAAATTTCATCACTAAGATGTTATTAGATTTTTAGTCATAAATTTTTAAATATAGCTAAAATGTCAGGGAGCAGTATTAAGTGCAGATATTACATAAATAACACATAATCAATATTAACCAATTTTTTCTTAACTTATTCATAATTCACAATCTGGAGTATCTATACCGGGTGTCCCTGAGAGGTGAAACAACTTTTGCACGAGACAAAAAATTTTGGTATTACAAAATGGCCTTCTGGCATTCAGTTCTGCTTGATTTAGAAACAAAATTTGCCATAATTTCAAATTCATAAAATCTAGTATGTTGTGGAAATTTGAAAAAAAAAACAATTTGTTTCACCAGTAGTGCTGTTTTTGTATGAAATATGACAAAATGTGATTAAGAAAAGTTTCTTGGAATGGAAAATTGAGTATGTATGCAAAATTTCAATATCCTAAGCCCACCGTCAATATTTTGATCCCCTTGGTCTCTTGTCCAATGTAGAATGTCTCAGGCATGACAATTTTACAGGAATGGGAAAACTTTATAAAGAAACAAAAGCTTTAGATTTAAAAGAATAATACCTTTATGCTATAGGCATGCAGAAGAAAAGTTAGGGAGAGGTTGAGATAACTACTACAACCCCCCTTTCTGTGCTCAGATCTTCGTGCAAAATGATGGGAAAGTTTTAACTTTTGAATTAACATTTTCTATAATTTTCTTCATAAACAATCATTGACTGTCATACTAGATTGTCAGAAGCTCAAAACAAATTTGCTAACTCCATATATAATGATGAAAATAGTAATCATATTTCAACTTTGATGCTCTGTATCTTTTAAAGAAAAATCCTATTACTGTTTACTCAAAAAATTTTGGTTAATAGCTTGGTCTGCATATATCAGTATTTCTTCCTCAAAAGCGCACATTGGTTTTTACACTATAACTATCATGCGGTCCTGAGAAAGCATGAAATAAATAATTCTGTTTGTAATAGTAAAAAAAATAGTTTATATAATTTGTAGGTACTGATATTGGAGGTTCTTGCAGAATTCCAGCTTTTATGTGTGGTGTTTTTGGACATAAGCCAACATCACACCTAATTTCAACTAAAGGTGAGCTCACCGTTGAATTGCTATTAATTGTTAATTTTACGAATAAATCTTTAGGAATGACCTTTAGAACTGGTAAAGAGCAGCAAACAATGGTGGTGGTAGGCACCCTAACAAAATATGTTGAAGATATTGTTCCACTGTTAAAGGTGTTGGTAGCTGAAAACCTCAACAAACTAAAACTGGATGAATCTGTAGATGTTAAAAAACTTAAAATATACTACATTATGGATCCAAAAGATCCTTTTGTGTGTCAGTCAAGAGACGAGATGAAAAGTACATTGGTGAGGTATTGATTTCAAATGAGCTTGTTGTAAATACTAGAACTAGAACTAGTTTGTTGTTTCAGTGCTGTTAATTATTTCACTGAAATGTCGCTTCAGAAACCGCAGGAACTTGAATTTGAGGGTACTAAATATACGGGAAAATTGTGGAAATACTGGATGAGCAAGGAGTCTGATACCAATTTTAAGAAGGATATAACAAATAGAAAAGGACAGGTAAAAAGATACTTTAAATTTTACATTGATTTAGAGGAATTCCAATAATATGTAGTTATCAAAATTCATATTATAGGTAAACCCTGTCGTAGAAATTCTAAAACATTTTACTGTTGGAGGAGATTATACCACAGCGACAATTTTGAACTTTGTGAATTGTCTTCTGCCCTACCCGAAGGGGGAGTGGGCCATCAGGGAGACTGAAAAATTGAGAAAAGAGCTTATGGTGAGTTATTGCTTTATTTTATTGTTTTATATCGTTTTTTTTTTTAAGTTTTATTAAATGAAAGTATGTACTCAAGTACAGCAAAAAAATATACATATCATGTTCCATTTAAAAAATTTTATATTTGGGTCCTATTTTAAAAGAAACATGTTATAAAAAAATTACAAGGACACCTGTAAAAAAAATCTGTCAGAAGCAATTTGCGTAACATATCTGAAAAATGCTGTTTTTTTTGGATGGGTACACAAGATTGAAAGTCTACAAGGTTAAAAAAACAGTTCCCGGCCGTGTTGCATACATTATTTTTTCTGTCCACAAATTAAAAAAATAAAATTCCAACATAATTTTGAATAATAATAAATTTAATTTAATTTTGTCTTGTCAAAGTGCAGTTTCCTGATCGCCTTGCACACACAAATTTAAAATTTTCCACAGCAACCTTAGTTTAAAGGCAAAATACTTTTTTTTGAAAAATGGGGAAAAAATGTTTTGTCTTTTCCTGGCTGTAACTGTTATCATACTGTACATATAAATAATTCTTTAAAGTAATTTTTATAATTTATATTAAAGGAAAAACTCAAAGACAACGGTGTCCTTCTGTACCCCTCTGCGCCATGGCCTGCTAGTTATCACCACACAGCCCTATTGAGGCCTTGGAATTTTAATTTGTTTGCTATTTGGAATGTATTAAAATTCCCCGTGACGCAAGTTCCAATGGGTTTAAAAAATGGACTGCCCGTTGGTATACAAGTTGTTGCAGCGCCTTATCAAGATCATTTATGTATTGCCGTGGCTAGAGAATTGGAAAAAGCCTTTGGTGGATACGTACCCCCATTTCAAACTTCTTAAGTGAATTATAAAAATAATTTTACTTTTGAGCTGAACTCTTCTGTAATTTGAAAAAACAAAGAGAAACGTGTTATTTTTTTTATCGTATAGGGTAAATGATAACATTCCTATTGAATACAGAAATCTGTCAATGTGTTGGGTATTATAGTGAATTTTTTTTGCTAAGAATTTTTTGTATGGTGTAATTTTTTTTATTATAAAGATACATACTTTATTTAAATAAATGGCTTGTTTCTTTATCTTATTCCAGCTGAAGGATGAGAAATAAAGGTTATATTTTATTTTATGTCAGAATGTGCTCTCAAATTAAAAATGATTCATGTTGAGTTTTTCAAAAACTTATTCTACAGGGTGTCTGTAAAAGATAGGGAAAAATACCACCAGATATTTCGAGGACCAAAATATGATGGTCTAGACCAATAAGTTACCTTAGTCCAAAATTATATAGCTTACGAGATACAGGATACAGTATACAGGGCGTTGAAATTAACTTTCATTTAATTTTTCCTAGATAACTTCATTATAAATTGTAGAGCGGGTTGATAGATCGGAGTTTTCTGGCATGAGAAATTAAAATATAATAAATAGTCTCGAATTTGCTTTCAATGATTTTTTAATTAATACTTATTCTTTGAATTTTTTTCTTAAAAAAGGTATACCTACTTACTTGGTAAATGTCGTTTTAAACAACGGTAAAAAATCTCTTGTGTATGGACAGCTATATTGGCTTGCTTCATACTTTATTGAATTACTATCAAATTTTGGACTAAGATAAATTGGGTTAGATCAACATATCTTGGCCCCAGGAGCATGTAGCATTTTCTCCAGGTCTTTTACATACACCCTATGCATCTACACACATCCAGTATACAGGGTGTCTCTAATCTGCGCTCTCTACAATTGAGAGCAAATTCAATTTCTCATGTCAGAAAACTCTCCTCTACCAAGTTTTATTTATGTATTTACTACAATTAAGTTATTGAGAGGAAAACGAAAATAAAATTATACTTGTATTTAGGAAAGTATACAATTTTAGACTAACTTGATTTAGATACCCTGTATACGAAATTACATCCTGAGTGAGCATACAAAAGTTTACAGAGATGTAGAACCAATCAAAATATGTATTAATGTCTTTATCATTTTTTTTATATCTTGCAAATTTTCTGACTTCCAGGGCGTTAAAGTAAAAAATAACAATTTTGGACCATAGTTTTACAAGCGATTGAGGAACTAAAACATTTTTAGATCACTTTACAGAGGTGATGAAAAGCTTGTGGCAATTGCTTATATTTAATCAGACATCAAAGGAGGCATTGTTCAGCTTGTAAATTACCAATTTGCAACTTTGCTACCCTTAATACTTTTGAAGATTAAGGTTTTTAAATCAGCGACAATTTTTTAAACAAATTTGCTGTTCATTTTAGTAAGTTTGTTATGTAGTTGTATTCAAAAAATTAAATAATCATTGAAATGTTTTATTGTTTTTCTATTTTGTAGTTCCATGTGATTGTTAAACAACGGGTATTTAATTATTCTCTATACCATTCTACTGTAAACCAGTTACAGAATGGGACAATAAAATAGTGCTAATAACACAAAAAAATACAATACTAAACACTAAGACATATGTAAGACATTGGTACAACAAAGGTAACAAAAAAAGAGAACTAGGCTAAAATTTTCTATTGTGGCTTCAGTGCAGTGAAAAATGGAATCTTGGCATTTATCATAATTATTACATACCTATCTGATCTAAAGGAGAAAATTTTCCACTTTTTGATTTGATTTTGAGCATCTAAATTGGAGACATGAAAGTTTAACATTTGCTGAATATCGGGACAATCAATAATATTCAAAATTTTATTTGAAATTTTAAGTGATGACTTTCAAGACTGTGAAAAATTTCACCACCAATTCAGAATTCCTATACTTAGCTGTAGGTATAGAACCCCTATCCTCCTTCAAACACATATATTTTAAAAATCGACGTTGGTATTTAATTATGTTATTATAAAAGGGAGACCATATAACACTAGCATAATTAAGCCGCTATCTAAAAAAGCATTGTAAAGTAACTTTAGTGAATCAAATCAGTAGTCACAAGAATTTCTTACTTATTTGAAACCATCTGCTGCTATGCTATTAATGTGACATGAAAAAGTTAAATTGCTGTCAAATATAACACCTACATCATGAAATATTATAGGTCTGGTAATTAAAAGATTATTTATAGAATAATTATTATAACAAACAGTAGGTATGAATTTTATTCCTAAAGGACATAACCTTGTAATTTGAGAGGTTTAAGGGCAACTTGAGACACCAAAGGTTAATTGAATCAAGGTCATGCTGCAGCTTAAGAGTCATAAATAATTGTATTAATAACAAAGTTCAACTTTAAGTCATCTGCATATAATATATATTTACAGTTTATATCAGAAATGATATCATTTATGAATATTTTAAATAAGAGGCTCTAAATTGAAGCCTTGTGGATTTTGTATTACAGTCATCCTTTTTAAAAACAGTGAATCTCCGAGGGTATGTTTACTTGTATACAGCGCCGGTTTTAACACTACCAGCGCCCTGGGCGAGATTTCTACGGCGCCCCCCAACTCACTATGAGCGATGGGATACAAAGGGGCGTCTGCGACGCCCCTTTTATCCGGCGCCCTGGGCGATCGCCCAACCACGCCCTACCCTAACGCCGCTACTGCTTGTATAACAACATCTCACATTAGGATAGATAGATATATATCTCAAAAAATTCATAGAAATTTATCAATTTAAAAGTATGCAAAAGAAAACTGGATTAGCTGCATATACCTACTGTATCTGTATATTTATTTGCATGCAAAACAGAGAAGAGATAATTCCAATCAGATGAAGAAATTCCACTAGAAATCGGTCCAAGAGCGAAGCTCCAATGGGCTTAATTGTTTATATACCTACTTAATAATATAAACAAGGCCAATGATTATTTATAACATTCATTAACATTTGCGAATGGCTATTAAACTAGATTTATTTCTACCAATCAGTACGTACGCGTACGCAGCATCTGATACAGAAAAAGTAGCGGTGCAACCGTGAATAATCCGCCGTAGATAGCCTATCACCTTCGCCATTCTTCATTTACATTTTACAATTTCATTTCTTGTTTTCAAATATTTATTCAAATGGAATTTGGCATGTTAATACTTGTACATAGATAGGTCAACCCACTCCCATTTCGACATTAAATGATTTTCTAAGGTAGGTAGCTTTGTTTATTCAGAAACTTTTTTGTCTCTTACAAAATTTTATATTTTTAAGTTTTTGAGAATAGAACTATTTTTCAGATTGACGCTGTTGGTCGTCTTGTTGGCTGATTTTTATGGTCGCAAGCTCTTGAAGCGCGGTGGTAAGCGCGTTTTGCGTAAAATCCTTGTAAAATCTAGCCTCGTGTTGATGGAGGCTGCACTAGTGGTTGCTTCGGACACTTCCGCGAGTGGGCCACACTCTTCCACCACTGCATCTGCGATATCCGCTCTTTTGTCTAGGCTAGGCTGAGGTCTTTTTGCCCCGCGAGTAAGGCTTGTATTTGATTCGGAAGGCGACCACAAAGTCTGCAACGCCTCCTCGGGGAATGTTGGTCCTGCAAGTGTTTGGAGGTGACGGAGGAATTGCGAAGGTTTCCTATCAACTAGGGGCTCGTTTTCTAATAGTCGGCGCGTATTTTGCTCTTGCGACGAACCCATTCTTTTGATGAGTTCAGTCTTTAAGAGTGCTTATGTACGTTCACTTGCGGGCTTAACCAGGATGTCGCGCACTTCCACAGCGTACCTGGGGTCTAGGGTACTTGCAGGATATACGATACGTACTTCGTACTATCGCGAGTAATTCCTGCGGCATCGAAACTGCTCTCTATTAGAATACACCACAGCTCCGGGGCTGACGGGATGAACGGAGGTACCTTTACAGAAACGTGGTCCACTGATGGTTGACTTGAATTTTGATTATCGGGTGTTGGAGCCATGATATTATTTTTGTTAAAACTACGCCGCGTCGCTTCCTTCGTTTCCAGATCACGTCGGGGTCACCAATGTGGGGTTGTATAGGATGTCCATAAAAAGTAACACTTATAGTAACACAACCACAAGTAAATATTTATTTTTAAGCTAAGTACCTATTACAAAAGCAATGAAGATTTATACAGCGAGTACTTCGTAGAGACGCGGAAATCAGTTACTGAACATAGATCACTTACTGAATTCCCATCTTCTCTTCGTTCGCCCCAATTTTACAACTTCATTTCTATTACCTGCCCAAGTCTACGTCAGTGGCGTAACAATAGGGCCCGCCGCATCCCATCTGCGGGGGGGCCCCCTATTCAAGGGGGCCCCCTCTAAGAATAACAAAATTAATGGAAAGTATAAAGGGACCTACCAGATCTGCTTTATAATGCACGTAGAAAACAAATTTTTCAAGTTTTTTATTTAAATATATCAATAGAAAGAACTCTTAAGTTTGTATCTACTTACATATATTTTATTTGTTTGTTTCTTGTTGACATGTATAGAAATAAATGTTTTATTTTGAATATTTTATTGATAAATACAAAATTAAGTGGGTTTTCGTTCTTTTTTCTCTTTCTTTACAGTGTATCGGTAACAAGGGCCCCTTATCAATTATTGCGGGGGGGGCCGGGAAATATTGTTACGCCACTGGTCTACGTGCCGGAGTTTTATTCCTACTTGTTTTTCGGTATTTGCCGGTTACTGCTGGACCATCCTTAAATAATATGCCGACAAATACATTCAAATGCAGGTAACCTTACTTGAATTTGATAATGAAAACCAGTGACGTACTAGGGCACGGATGTCCCCACATTGCAAATACAATTTTGGAAAAGAAAACAAAAAAAGCAGTCGAAAATGCTTTAAAAATACACTTCTGAACTGGAAACTGGTTCATTGTAAAACCTGGGAACTGGGAAGGCAAAGCATCGGTAACCGGACAAAAAATTGATAATTTCCAAAATTAAAGAGAACGAGAGAGAAAGATATTAAATAACATAGCACTTATTTTATACAGCAAATTCAGCGGCTTTTGCCGCTATTATTATTAATTTATCAATATAATTAATTTTAGTGATTTTAATTAATAAAATAGTTTGACATACCTACCTGATGAAATGGTACGGATATAATTGAGCCTCAAGTATGATACCTGCCTTACACCTCGCATAATAAGAGTATTACCGCTATTTTCATCATTATGTGTGATTAGTAAGTTTAATTTGAGCTTTTGAGAATCTGTCATGGCAGTCAATGACAGTATTATCGAAGTTTACAGAATAAATATTCTGTAAACTTTGGTATTATGATGAAAATTATAGAAAATATTGCAGTTGGCAAAATTGGCTAAAAATTGAGGCTTTTCCCGCCATTAAATAATTCGAGTGAATTTCGCGTCTATGAGGACAAGCTTCTACTAATGCACACGTGGCCAATTCTCGCGAATATTTGCGAAGAAATATGTTAGTGTTTTTTTTTCAATTATACATAACACCCTGTATATACATAATGAAACCTTTTGAGCTATAGCTTATATAGTAAACTAAAGTTACTTTTCGATGTAGAATTCATAATTAACGTATGGCGGTTTGCTCTCTGGGCACCCTGTATAGTTTATTTTTATATCATTTTCATATTTTTAATATGTGTGTTGAGGGCAGCGGCTTAGGGTGAGAGTGGATTGATTTGGGCTATTAATGGGTTGATCGTTACCGAAAGATGAATTTTTACGAAACATTTTTGACGTAGTCACTTGGCAAGAGGTAAATCGGCGTATTCAGAACATGAAAAAACATTATGCAGAGTAAATGGCACTTATTTTTGAAAACACAAATAAAATGTTAAAGGCAAGTTGTCTAGAATTTGAAGTTATGTCAAACTTTTAATTTGTGGACAAATCAGTCAGTTCGATTGATATAAAAAAATTGAATAAATAAAAACTGGTTTTGAAAAGTCCGTCAGATTTAAGACTTTCAAAAGATATTTTAATATTTACTAGGCAATTAATTGTACTATTAATTTGAGTTGTAATAAAAATCTTTAACGGATTTTCAAAATCATATATGTAATTATAATTTTACCGATTTTCTGGACACTTTGATACAATCTTAAAATTATTAATAGCTGCGTTGATTTGTTACCAAACATTTCTTTTATCAAGAATTACTTTTTCATAAAATACCTATATTTTTTTTCATTTCAAGTATACATCCATTTGCCCACGATTGAAGTTTCGACTTTTCTAAACCTCTGAAAATTAAAATTCTTTACAGGAATTTTATTTTTTACTAAGGCAATTTTTTGTTCAAGAATTACTTTCTTTATAAAATAACGTTTTTCCTTTGAATCGAACTGATATGGACATACCTACTGTTTATTATAATTTGCGAAAATATAAATATTTCCCATTCTTAAAGCCGTATTCTAGAAATAGACAAGTGTTTTCTACAAAAATATAAGTAATTTTAATAACTGAATATCTAATCTAGAATTTTTCAAAAATCATTATTTATTTGAAAGATATATAAATTAATAGGTAGTAACAATGAATACACAAAACAACTAAACAGAATTTTATTTTTCAAGATTTCTGTACCTAAAAACAAAAACAACAAATTTGATCATGCTACGGCGAGAAATACGGCGACCGCATTTGGATATTTTTTTATAATTATCTACCTATTTATTGTAAAAGTTTTACACTGTCATGCAATCTGCTACTGCAACAACACATGTTACATTGGTTGTAACACAAAATATGTGACATTTTGTTGCTGAAGGTCTTTTACAGTATGTAGGCGGTACACATTCTTATCATTAATTTACATGATTTTAAAAAACTAAGCACATTACAGTTATTTGTATAATTGTAATACTTTGATTCAAATTCCATTGACCCAGACAAGGTTCTCGATATTTAATATCGACCTTGTGCCTTCAATATTATAAATAATGAAATTAAAGTAAAAATTTATTTGTGTCAATATTTAGGTGTAATTGAAATATACAGGGTATTCTATTAGCAAGTAGAGAGACGCTAACTAGAAGATTCTGGCTCAAAATATGTAGGTTTAAATACTTAAATAATAAAATGATTCTACTTAATGAGATACAGGATGTTTGAAATCGAATTTTTAAATAGCCTTATTTGATTCAAAATTAAAAAGGTAATTGACAGTGACAAAAATCGGTATATTTATTTATACAGGGTGTCCAGAAACTCTCCTGACAAACGAAGACCGGAGATTCCTCAGATAATTTTAAGACAATGTAACCCAATTCACCTAGTCCAAAAATGCTTCCTAAGGGAACTAGAGCTCTTTGAAGATGGCGCCTTGTAAATAGTTTTGTTTAAATACCTCCAGAGCGCTTCTACTTAGAAAAACAAAAACTGGTATGCTTGTTTAGCCTTCAGAGATGAATCGATTCCATCAATTGCGTATGTTTTACTTTTGTTGGCAGTTCAGAGCCAACTAGTGCAAAAAATATAAATTGAACTTTAATGACGAAAAAACGAAAAATTTTCAAATCCATTTTTCTAGAAAACGGTGAATCCTAATGACTTAAAGTAAGAGTACCTTTTAGTACTAGTATAACTGAAAATTTAATAATCTAGTGTCACAAATGCTTAAAAGTTAAATACAAAGAAGTTATGCGTTAAAATAACCGTTGACCTACCCAAAACGGACGCCTATGACCGGTACTATAAATTCGCAATTGATGGAATCGATTCATCTCTGAAGGCTAAACAAGCGTTACAGTTTTTGTTTTTACAAGTAGAAGCGTTCTGGAGGTATTTAAACAAAACTATTTACAAAGCGCCATCTTCAAAGAGCTCTAGTTCCCTTAGGAAGCATTTTCGGACTAGGTGAATTGGGTTAAATTGTCTTAAAATTATCTGAGGAATCTCCGGTCTTCGTTTGTCAGGAGAGTTTCTGGACACCCTGTATATTACAATAAAATATTCAACGGGTAAAACCCAATTATAGGAAGTTACTGTCAGAATTTATAGTTAAAAGTATAATAAAATTGAAACAATTAAAAACAAACAATAGGTATAAAGGGTGCTAAAAAAGAGTATAAAATATTTCAGGAGGTAATAGTATGAACCAAAATAAGCAGAAAAGTCTTAATAAACATGGGTCCGCAAAGTAACGGTTGCGGAAATATGGACTACTATTCGTTTTTCAAACATTTTATTTTATTAGCAATAAACCGACAAAGGAAGCTTTTAACAAACAAAAAACAAAGTTATAGAAGATGTTCAAAGTGCCCTCCGTCCATTTACAAGCAGGCACGACATCTTCGACGATATTCGAACTCTTTCGAAAACACCCTCCTTGGTTTGGATTTCTTGACACTTTTGATTAATCCGTAGCGGCAGGTCTTCCAGACTATTTACAGGAGTACCATACACTAATGTTTTCAAATATCCCCAAACAAAGAAATCTAGGTATAAGCGTACTTTGAAAACGGAAGTCAAATAGTCGCATATGATGCTCTCAAATAGTTTGGGGATAGTACTCAAGATGCTTATGGGACGATAATTTGTTACCAGTCTTGCTTCTAGATTTATGAATAGTTGCGTTATGTAGCTTTTCCTCTATATTAGAAAAAGAGCCAGTTGAAAGCGACTTATTAAATATAATAAAAAGTGGTCTTCTAAAATAAAACTACAAAACTTTAGAGTACTAGGTATTTCTTCATTTCACTTTAATTAAGAGAATTTTCAGGTACAGAAATGTTAAGTGTATCACCGCAGTTAGTATCACACAGTATACTGATGAGAAGTACTGAGCAAGTAAATTGGTCATCTCTTCTCCAGTATAAGGCCATCACTGATGTATTCTATTTCACTTGGTATTCCAGAACTCTTTCGTTGAGAGAACAAATTTTTAAAAACTTAGTATTATTATGAATAGAAGTTTCAGTAGAATTATTGTAACATTGACGTTTCAGAGATTTGCACAGAGATCTTAGCCCACATAACACTTTTATGTGTCTTAGCCTAACAAATTGTTGATAATTAAACGGCGAGATTTTTTGTAGTGCAAGTGGCGTTTTTTCTTCGTTACAATAATTTGTTGTAATTTAAGCCGGTTTCAGAGACGATACTTTCAGCCAATGAAATTAATTGTATTCGTTGTTGAAGTCGAGTGAATAAGTTCAAAATTTCTTAAATCAGATCCAGTTTGTATCCAGGCATTGTTATGGTAACCTGTCAAACTTGTTATCACATAATAATATGTGCTTGTTATACACAAAATTGAGTTTTCGTTTTCATATTTTGTGAAAATAGTGATGTTGATTGAAATAATGAGTGATTCAGAAACTAAAAACTTGTCTCTTGAAATTGAAGAAGCTGCTGCAACTACAGTAGCTTCACTTTTACCAGATAACTTGAGAACCAAGTACGAACAATTTTATAAACGATTGCTGTGCATCTAAGAATATAAATGAAGCTTTTTGAAGATTTACTCAACAAAAAAAAGCAATCAGTGGGATACAAAACAAAAAAAGCAGGATGTTTCAAAATGTTTACAAGATGCCGATGACACAAAATTCTTTCTAAGAAAGTAACAAAGGTCAGAACAAGAAAATGTTGAAATTCATAATTGCATAATTTAAGGTTGGCTTAATTGCTGGACATGGAGGTGCATGCAGAGTATACGAGTTAACTAATTTGCTGTTAGAAAACGTGAAAATGAAGGAAACATTTTTCATACCGGATACGAAAACCAAAGTTTTCCGAGAATTCTTTATCATTGCCGGGGAAATCGAAAATGTAAATATGGTCCAAGTAATACGAAAATACCTAGCCCTGCGCCCTATTCATGCCGATCATAGAAGATTTTTTGTTGGCTACATAGGTGATGATGATGAATGCATGAAACTCCCTGTTGGTATAAATACTTTTAGTGTAATGCCAAAGAAGATCCAAACCGACGACTGTGGTATCGCGAAATGCTAATAAGATTGCCCCGAGCGCCCCTGCACTATTCCGTTAAACAAACAAAATGCCGCAGATCGAGACGGGACTGGAAAAATCGGGAATCGACGAGAAGCATTCGAGTCGTACGGGAAAATGGATCTAGAGATACTAGAAGATACCTGGAATATTCGTTGGGTCTATAATCAAAGTGATTTAGATAGCGATTAATTAAATAAGTGTTTTGTTGAGTTGTAATTAGTGTTCAGTAGTGTACTGAGTAGTTAATAAAGATAAGTAATTAATTAACGGATTGTTTTTCTGGCAGTAAGAGAAAGTCGGATTGGGATATATTTTCTACGATCATCTACTTCACTTCTAGTCAACACAGGAAAATACCTTCTAACTATAAAGTGGTTGGAAGTCCAACACCCTGTGTGAACTGTGAAGGCTATATTGATATGTCTCTTAAGAACAAGAAAAAGATCGCCACAAAAGTTCTTGGAAGAGAGATTGCCGTCATTGAAGCTACTTCAAGTGCTTACAAAAATTTAAGCATTTTTATTACAAATACAGACCAGCTGCATTCATCTGGAATTAATCTTACGAATTGTCAAAGTTGTGTTGTTAATATTTTTTATAACAAGTACCTAATTCAATTTAATTCAAGTTAAGTTATCTACTAATTGTCAAATTGATAAACCTGCTGGTTCTTGGTTCTTAATAAAAATAACCATTAAGCAGTGATATATTTTTTTAATATATTCACTAGTGGGGTAATATGTCACATTACTGGTGTAATGATTCAACTGATGCAGTGCCAAATAAATGCTGTAATGAGGCTCTTATAAAGCAGTTGTAGATAAAACTTATTGACCATATCAGCCAGAGTTTGATCAGATAAAAATAAAATATGTAGAATTCAAAATAGCATTACTCCTAACATTGTCTAAGTTATTGTTGACATCTTTATATTGGGCGCCTTTTATTTTGTTTACACATGAGCGCGCATCTAGCTTGCCGGCGTCTGGCTAGGCAAGTCAAATACCGATCCACGGCCAATTTTATTCATTAAAATTCGGGCGCTCGTATATACGGTATGGCTGCTACAGAGCAAATAGACGGTATGAGTGACGGTGTTCAATTCTTCGAAGGGGTCGAAAAGCTCCTCGAAATATGGTTTACCACGAGTGACAGCAATAGTAAAGCACCCGATTTACGTAAAATTCCAAGGTTTGTTTATACCGCCCTTTAAATATTATCAAATAAAGCCGGTGCGAAGTTCTTCTTCATTTGATGGTTAGAATGTGCCATATCGTAGACTGCATTGATTTTTCTCTTCCTATCTTCAAAGTAAAGTACAATCTAATTGCACGGACAGCTGATTTCGTTTTTGGTGTTTGTATTTTCTAAATGATTTGATTTGATGATCCTTGTGAACCTTTCGCAGTTTTCAATTTGTCCTACATTTAAATTCAATTATACTTAATTTTGAAACTATATCGTTTTGTTCTAGAACAAAATTGGAATCGCTTCTGAAAATTGTACGTTGTGAAATTATAAGTTTTGTGAAAAACGACCAAATTGATGCTTACGTTTTAAGGTAAGACGCTAAAATTAATTTAAATATTATAATTATTTAATTTTTGCTCAACTCTAAAGCAAACAGTCAACCTTGAAAAATATTTTGCACGCTATATATTAATATAGTAAAGTACCTAGGTATTTATTAAAACTCTCGTAATAGTAACTTATTATACTATAACTAGGTACAGTTTACAATAATAAAGGACTTACTTATGGAGATATAAATTAACATAGGTATATAAACTTTCGAAGTGTGGTATGGAAATTTCCACTACCTATAAAAGTGTATCCAAATGTTGCAGAGGTATGTACGAAGGTAGGTGCGGGTACCTAATTTTGTAATAACAATAATTTATGTCGGTATATTCTATATATCTATTCCCTAAGTATCTTTTGTAGGTAATATTTCTTCATATTACGGACATTTAACAGTCCCTGCAATAAAAATATTGAGGCAGGATAATACACATTTGCAATGAACAATAATTTAACATACCTATCTAAACAAAATAATAAACATCGATCTATCTGGCATTTAAATTACTTTAAGTGTATAGTGCAATACACAAAATTGCTACAAAGTCGCAATGCATTCCTAAATAATTTAAATTGAATTGTTTTAAAAAAAGTGTAGATGCATGAGGTATGTTCGAGATTCGAGATAATATGCAAACAAGAGTAAGTAAGCTTTTTTATTGCAGTGATACATTTTGCAACATTGAAATTATTCTGGCTAAACCACAAGTACCTACATAATATGTGGCTGGAAATTACACGCTATTCTCGATGTAACAAGCTGTATATATAATTAACTCAATCTCGGAACCTCTTATTAATATTTGCTAAAGGCACAATTTTTACCAAAAAAAATATATAACAAAATACTTAATTTAATAATTTTTAATAAAATATATGTACGCCGCAATATACAGAGTGGTCCAGCTTCATCGCGTTTTAATTAGTATTTTAAGGTGGTTTTATGCAATATCTCAAAAAACGATGTCAAATCCAAATTGATCCTTACCGAGATATCTACAAATTGCAACAAAAGAGATACAGATCATGTCCTTTTCTTAATAATTTAAATAGCTTTTCCAACAAAACTGATTACATTTTCGAATTCTACAAAAAATTACCTCTTATGGATTTATCTTAAAGGTTTTTATTAAAAATATAAAATAAAATGATTGACATTCTGAAAAACGAAAAATATGCAATCATTTTTAAGATTAAAATGGAGTATTGAAGTCTCAAAGCGATAAAAAATTTCATATTGATTTCACGTAACATTACTTTATATATGGATCCTTTATATTTTATATTGTATTTAAAAAATATATCCCAACTATTAAAAGAGGTAGGTAGGACCTATCAGTGCAACCTGAACAAAGTAAGGTTTTTTTCCAAGTATAACTGCAAGAAAATTTACTAGATATGTGATCCGTCTCCACATTTGTTTTTCTTTTAACTTACGGCATTACTCCCTATGCCTACGTGGACCCACAGCTTTAAAATTTAAGTTATGTGACCATTTGTTTAATTTCTCTTTGATAAGAGTCACTGAACTGATAAGGATTACTTAATGTATGGTGGTAACCTTGGTGGAGCAATTATCATCAGCTTAATAATACCCCATTATCGTCTATACATATATATAGGTCAAGATCAGAAATCAAATTAGGCACATATTAAAAAAAGTAGTTCACACTATTTTTTAAAGTACTCAATAAAAAATAGTTGCTGTACTACTACTGTACTTATGTTATAAAGGTTGAGGGTTGTTAATACTATAGTAGTACTAATAGTAACAAAGTGCTGTATACAAGTTCTAGTCATGGTTTGAGTAGCAGGCTTCATTTTTATTTATTGATGATTGGTTCAACGCATTTTTTGTGAGATATAGATTCTGTTCATCTTAAATTTCACACTCATAACTAACTGACCATTTTTTAATACAAACATTAGTAAAATGTTTTAAGGAAAAAAATTACAATTAATTCTTACTCAGGGTGATGGAAAACGCAAATGTAATATTTTTTCTAGTGTTGAATCTAAAATAACAAATTAACAAAGTTTGTAAGCATGAGTAAGAATTAGTTGGATCTTTTTCCATAAAAAATAACTAACAGAACATAATTTTTGTATAAAAAAAATGATCGCAATTGGGCAAGGCATTGAATAAGTGGATGATATTTGCATTCGTATTTTGCGCAGGATCAGTCTTACAAATAAGTAAAGGATAGATAGAATATTCCTACGGCATTATACACTGATCAAATTTGTTAACGATATTAAGTACATAGTTTGAAATAACACACCAGAATGTAATTATAGTAATGGAAAATTATTACTTATGAATATGCACCTTTTCATAGTAAAACCATGTTTTTGTACACATGAAATGTAATTTTACACCGTTATTATGTATTTTTAGAAACAATCTTGTAATTTTACATGAAAGATGTAAATGTACGGCATTCACATGGAAACTCTTGTAATATAATATGGATTTGGTATTTTTTACATGAATGTATAGTGTGACCAACGTGTAAATTTACGATCATTTTTATTAGTGTACTTTATTTTTAATTAAGAATTAACAAAGCATTTTTTTCTACGCTACATGCAATTTAACTTCTCCCGCGTACTGGTAGTTTCAATCATTAATAAGCATGATTATTTTTAATGTAAAAATAACTCTTCTCATAGTAAAACAAGATAAGAACATTGGGTCAATAAAAGTTGAGATATTCTTGGATATTTAAAGTATTTGATAATGTCGATTTAGATATAACTGGATTTATTCAATATAGTTTAATGTTCCAGCGACACGTGGTGAGTCTAGCTTCCGTATATAACGCAGAAGAACTAGGGTATCCCGTTATATTACACACATTGGATGGTCATAAAAAAATATTGGAAAACAGGAAACATAATGAAATTTTTAGGAACTAGTCAGCTTTACGAAACCAATAAATAATGTGCAGCAGAATAAAATAGAGAGAGCGGAAGGGTGTTTTTTAACACCCTGTATACTATTTTCCGCTAAAAATTTGTTTACAGCAAATTCATGATTTTTACATTTTTTTGTCTCGTGTTTTTTGAAATGTTGAGTTTTCTAGTAAACTTACAAAATACAGAGGATGAGTGCTCCTATACATATTGTCTATATTCGAATAATAAGGGAGATGAGAGTTGCAAGGGACAAAATTCCATAGGCGTGCCACTTGAAAAGGGTTCAAAGAACACAAAAATGCTAGGCTCACTTAGCGTCAACTTACTTTTGATAATTTTATGTTCTTTAAACTCTTCAACTGGTACGCCTATGGAATCTTATTCCCTGCAACGCTGACCTCCCTTTACTCATCTAACTACAGTAAATTACTACTATTTATACTCGGGTATAGACAATGTTGGAGCACTCATCTCTATGCATTTTGTACTAGAAAACTAAATATTTTACATAAGATCGAAACACAAGAAACAAAAAAAAATCTAAATTCAATACGCATTTTTAAAATTCTTGTGAAATTTGCTGTACATTTGTAAATAGTATACAGGGTGTTAAAGAACTTCTTCCGCACTCTCAATTTTATTCATAACCACATTATTTATTGGCATCGTAAAGCTGACTAGTCCCTGAAAATTGTGTATAATTTTTCCAAAAAAAGAGCTTTGCCATAAAAACTATTTTTATAGTTGCATCTTTTAAGGTATGTAACTGGAAACGGTGCGTTTAAGAGGTTATGTTTATTAGAGTTTTTAGTTTTTTTATGTACTATCGCCACCCAATCATTATAACATACTTTACCGCGCACCCTGTATACATGTTAAATGATTTGAACTGAGAAAGTATGAAACTAGAAATATTTGATCCTCACATCTGTGCTTAGTCCTGCAATCATTTATAAAAAACAAAACTACACTAAACGGGTGGGTTCTATTACAAAGCGATTCAAATTCTGTTCACCCTGTATGAATGTGCATTGGAGGAGAACGAGACTTTGACCCGTGATTTTGAATTTGGTAATAATAAATTCCAAGAAAAGAAATGATTGATCTAATTCTCATAGTTCTTATAAATAGTATCATTTTTTTAAAATTACATTAACAAGAGCTTCTTGATCATTAGGTTCCCGTAATCATTTTCGTTAAATAAACAACGTCGTTTCTCGACTGATTATAATAATACCGAGAATAATACTAATAATGCAGAACGTAACAAACAAATAAATAAAACTAAAATAATAGATTAGGAATTAAGTGCATCCTAATGTAGGATCACGGTTGTTAAAATTTGTAGACATCACATAGGATGATATAAAACAGAATATTTTTTTTATTTTTGAAACATAATCATACACAATCATAAAACAGTTGAATTACAAAAAAATAAAACTTTTAGTAAGTATGACGTATGACATATGATTTGAAAGAAAATATTACGCAAATTTATAAAATCAAAAAATACAGGAGCTGAAGGAAACTTGAAAATTAATTCTTAAAATTTTGCACATGGCCATAATTTATCATTTTGAGTAACTTTTTCAAGTAATATGTTGCTGTATTTTTAACGGAAGAGGCGCTTCATTTGAAACCAAAATAATTTTTCCTCGGTGCATTCAATATTTCAAATTATTTCGAAATCAATTACTCCTAACGCCTTTAACAAGGTATCCCTTTTTCACATAAAGAAGGCAGAAGAATCGATTGTTTTAATAGCTAGATGTAAATAGTAGATGTATTGTATACACTAAGCCGCAAAAAAGTTATGCCATTTCAAAGAAAAGTGATGTGCTATATGTGACGCCCTCTACTAGTAGCGCCAAAATTAGAAACAGATTTGAATTTCTCGCTCTCAAAAACTCCAGATCTCCAAAATGTATCCAAAAATTGGGATTTTCTAAAAAATTATTTACAAATATCGAAAATAAAATTTTTATTTTGACACTGTATCTTTTAACTGTACCATCAACTTTTGACTAAAGTAAGTTTAACTTATATCGTATTATTTTGTTGTCAGAAATCTACTAACTCTTGTCCTATGGTGCATGAATTTCGGGACACCCTTATTAGGTACTGAAGCATAATATAGGTCTCACCACGCATAAACTACAAAATGCAGATATTTTTAAACAAATACCGAAATACGATTCATTTTAAAGAAAATTTTAAAGAACAATTATTTGTCAAAATTTAAAGAATCTTATTTTTTTATAAATAAGACAGTGGCGTACCATTTTTATTTTAAATAAAGTAAGGGTGCCACAGGGTTTCTACGCCACTGTTGATAATGGAAAAATTTAAACATTCTGAATAATTAAACTAAAGATAACTCGTTACAACCTAGAACTATTGCTGTTTTATCACGAAAGGTTTCCAAGTAAATAAAAATATTAATATAATTTTCCAAATTTTTGGCACCCTGTATCTTGGAAACGGTGAACTTTTAAAGGCGGGTATCCATTTGTTGCAAAATCACGTATCGTATAACCGGTATTGTAAGCAAATGCCTCTGGTGCCAAAACAGCACATTTTCGAATAGATGCTTATTTTCATCTTTCACCTCCTCTATTAAGTATTCTCCAAAGTTTGTAACCTTTTTTGAAAGATCCTGTATAATAGATATGTAGGTATTCGCCATAACTATTATTAAAATACCCGAAAACTGTAAAACACACCATGTTTTTCTTAATCAAGACATTGCGTCCTGTTTTCGCTAGTTAGGTTTTGTAGACTTAAATTTAACTAGGTACTACACTATTATACATACTACCCGAACACTATTTATGTCTTAAAATATGGATCGTCAAAATAATTCGTTCCATATGTTGAAGCTGTCTTCCAAGTAATACTAATATGCACACTTCTACATATTCCAAGTTCCTGGTCAGGATAACCCGGGGTTAGGACGGAGAACTTAATCAAGTTAATCAATTGCGTAAAAATGAGGAAATAAAGTTTACATTAGTCTCTAAAATTCTGATAAAAATTGTTTACTATGCTTGAATTGCAACAATAAAGGTCAATTTCACTCAAGTCATTTTTTAGGAGCTAGATGATGGAAAGCTTGAATAAAAAGCACTTATTATCTCGACCGAGATTAAAACGGAGCAAAGGTCCTAAGATTAACAACCTCACAGTTAATTTTACATCGTTTCAATAATTAAATATGTCCACGCTGTCTATATTAAATACCATGGAAGTGAGTAATATTTTTGCCCTCGTGAACCGAGTTATAGAGATAACTTGGATATTTTTCAAAAAATATTCTTTTAAACAAACAAGCCAAAGTGATGAAAATATTATTTATAATAATGCTCTAAGCGTATTATTAAAAAATATATAACGTGCAACATTATACTAGCCTCCCTTTGAGAAATCCTTATCGAGAGCCTGCGGAATGTTCTCAGTTTTGTTATAGATTAGATAACTAAATTTTGTTTATATTCGATCATTAAACGATGAAAATCATGCTTAAATATGATGCTACTTAAATGTTAAATTCCCAGTTGCTACAAGTTTATATCCATATTTATTGAGACGCAATTAACCATTTCAAAAGCCATTGTTCAGTTGATGATACTTCGTGAAAATTTGCTATACCTACCTAGTTAAAGAGGGTATTTGGTGCTTCAAATGGGTATATACCATCTTTTGATATATTTCCATTAAATGAAATAATCTGGAAAAAACTTGATCGGTAGGTTTTTTTCTATGAACCCTAATGATTTTAATAATATTAACCTGATGTAGTTTAAAAGCATGGAGCATTTGGAGTAAAATAATAAGGTTACGATCGCGTACGATTGAAGTAACAATCATAACTGCTGGACAATAATCCAAGAATATCTCGAGAGGTACACATCCCGGACCCAGAAAAGAAATAGCAATATTTTTTCAAAATTTGCATTTGTTGACCCATCTTTTTTGGAAAACGCTATTAATGACATACTTGAGCAATACGGTCGTTACTACACTACTGGAAACTTAATCTTTCGATAAAACGAGGCTCCTCCATGTTAGGCAATGCCTGCGAGACAATTTTTGAACGAAGTAGCAGATTTGTCTCCGTTGGACTTTTTTCTGACATTTAGGTTTGAGTATACTACACAGCCTGAATCCTGAAAATTTGACAAAACACGTAAATGATACTGTAAATGATGTAGTTGTTTCCTGCAGTACCATTTACAGATTTAATGGCTTGTCGGTCTGCGTTA
>JALDAQ010000139.1:0-25000 GCA_025584915.1 Monochamus saltuarius
CCGGTTAGCTAACGCTCGGTACATCAACCCGGTTCTCAACAAGTGTCAGGCACTGAAATGCTGAAACCCAGACTGAAAATAATAGCGGAACTGTGAAAGGGGACAAACTCTACATACCGTACAAGTACTTGACGACGAAACTGACTCTGTTATCCCAACTGTACGCCATGCTCTTGTCACGGATGTAAAACTTTTATGTTCCGGTTTCGAACTATCCGAAATGCAACTACCTAGAGGATCTTAAATATGAATCTAGTCAAGTTGGAAACGACGATGAACCGGCGTCTATTTTAGAAAAGCGACGTTGGCGTCTCGACGTAAGACGCCGGCCCCGGCCGAATGCGAATGACCATTTTAGAACGTTTTCTTAATGTTATTTACCTACTTCTCGGTTACGAGGGGCGCGCAAAAAGCACGTGGTACAAATTCACGTGTGTGTATCTGTGTGTATATGTACAATCGTTTGCAATAATAATGACACTGTCTTAAAACAGTTTTTGATCTTCTGGAAGTTCTGAGTAGAAATTTCATTAAATTTCAATCGGTGAGTTAAACAACTAATAACTAATATTAAAAATGTGAAGTAGATTTCATTACAAATACATCAGAAGTTCTAAAGAAATCGCAAAATTCATTTTAATGAGTGTCATTATTATTGCAAACGATAGTACATATATGTGTTTATGTTGCACACACAACTTAATATTATAATATTGTTACATGTTACAAATTCCTTAAAAATAGGTTAAGATTAATATCCAAATTGTTACATTTTCTTTGCCTATTGTGAAATCGTATTACTTGTGTTTTCGTAGGATTTCGGAGGAAATAATTATCTAACATGGTTAGGTTATACTTGCAGTTGTGTTGGATTAATTCGTCAGATGTGCCAGAAACAATAACAGAGATATCATCCGCATACATAGTGAAATGTGCAGAAGATGTTATGTGCTCAATATCATTTATATATAGAAGAAACAGAATGGGGCCCAAAACGGATCCTTGAGGAACTCCTATACTTACATCTAAACATTTTGATGTTACACATTTCACTATATGCTGCTCAGAATGCTTTAAATTCACATACTGCTTTCTTCCTTCAAGAAATGAGGTTACCCAATTTAAAGATGTTATTGTCCTTATTTCAGAAGGACAGTCTTTACTAGAGTATTTGTGTTCTTTAATTTTTACATTAACTGCAAATATTCCGAAAATTATGAACTGAATCAATTTATTTCAATCTCAATAAAACACTTTTACGAGCCTGCCAATATCAAAGCAAATTTATTGACTGCGGTAAAATCTAATACATATAAAATACAAATTTAAGTTCCCCTTTTCCTAAGCAATAAACAAACGTAAATCAAGTGTGTATGTCAAATAAAAATGTAGAGAAGTAACTCTGAAACTGTTTCAAAGTTTCTTCTGAGGAAGATAGCGATATGTCTCTCGAAACGTCAAGAAACTAAAACCGATGACATGGCAACCAGGTCGAAAATAACTGTTCATTCGTTGCCAACTGTCATGGTAGCTTGCAAACTGCACCAATATCCGAATTACTATTCAAATGACTTGAATTTTAACTGAATCACCACCAAAATCTTAACGTCTCGAATTTTCTACACAATTCCAGAATGTAGACTCGATTTATCCCATTGTATCTCGTAGATATATTATACTTAACCGGCTTTGCCGTGTTCATTTCATTCATCCTACTGTCATAGATTATTAAGTCAATAGATAAGGCTGTGAATTTATTTGTTTTGAAATTTGAAAATTTAATGATAAATTTACATCTGTATTTGATCCAGAATGAGAGCTATTTTTACTATGATTTAAACAGTGTAATAGTTTTAAACTTCTATTAATTTTGAGAATGACGGTCATTTTAATCAGAAGAATACGTATTCTCATTCTCATAGGTATATCCCTAATCTACCTTATTATTTTCCACATTCTTACCTTAGCCAAGAAACAGTCACTTATCCCAATAATTTGCTTGGGTTTCCATAATGAGTGTATCGCCTAAAATATTTTCCAAAAATTCTGTGACTAACTAATTACAGACCAATTTAAAAATAAAATTATATACCTACATGTTTTACAGTGAAACATTAAAATATAATATTTAAAAATAAGTGTGTATAAATACAATATTTTCAAACCATATGTTGATACAAGCTGAAATAACATTTTGTAAAATTGTCCAGATTTTCTTCAAGGTTGGGATGTAAATTCGTGCTGCGAATTCTCTTGAAACAAAACATTTGTTTGAATGAAGCACGTGGATTTAGTCCTAATATTTATTTAAAATGATGCAAATCAGTTTGCATAACGGCTGATTTTGTAATTTTGGTGCAATTTGAAAAAAAAATAATTTTCTGACATCTCTAAAGCCTAATTTAAGAAAATGAACCCGGGTAAATCGCTGTCACGTCACTACCTCCTATAGCATTTAGAATACGAAGCGTAGGAGGCTCGTCCATGTCGTTAGGATTATTAAAGATGTTACTAGAGACACTAAAACAAAACAATCAAGCTATAGATATTCATTGTACTGAAATATCCTATTACAACGATAAAATTCCCAAATAAATTATTTATTTGTTTACCCTGGGATTCCCAATACAAGAAATTTGTGGCAAAAAGCAATGAAGCTCGACATATTTCTTGTACCCAAAAGAAATAAATATGTGTTGTATAATAATATTTATAATAAAATCAGTTTAATTGATAATTTATATTTGATTTTTGGTTTTACAAGGCCCAATAAAAGAAATCAAGCTACTAAATTCTAATAAAGCTACTAATTGCAGTATACAATTTAAATTTGAATAATAAGATTTATAAATTGGACATCTACTTAATTATTTTTAGATATAATTATTGTGCGAAATTGGGGTTTTCTTTTAGTTAGAAGACACTTGTAAATTTCTCTTTTAATTTAAAAATAAGCTGCACTATATTGTGTACGTAGCTCGTCAAGATCTTAAATATAATCATTTCTTAGACATTTTATATTTTCATATAAAGTTCAAAATATTTAATGTCAAAAACCCTGTATAATTTGTAAACAAACTTTAAATTAAGTAAAATTTAAAAAGGCTAATGTTTTGTTGTAGGTATCTACATAAAATTCTTTTTTTAGAAATCAAAATATTTTATTAATTTTGTAACATATTTTTTAGTTACTTAAGTATATATCCACATTATTTAAAAAACCTAGCTACTATTAACGATTTCCTTTTAGAATTTACCGTTGCATTTTTACACCTCTCATTTCAGCACTCACAAATTGATGATTTGCATTAAAATAGCCCATCGCCATAACCATCGGTAGATTAAACGAATATACTTTTAAATGGCATGCCATTGTTGTCAATATTAAAAGTAGTAAGCTTTTGCTAATAGGTTTTAGTTTAACGAAGACTTTTGCTCGATTTCAAAGCGGATGAGTATCAATCTAGGAGACTGTAGGAGACAATGACGTATCTAACGATCTTGGCCGAATTTTTAATTCCAATTTAACCTTATATTCGAGAACTACTTATCAGATCGAGTTTAAATTTTCTAGGTTGACTATATATCATAAATGCTTCATAAAAATTAGGCATATCGTGTAATTTGAGGTTTAGCCAAATTACCCTATTAGATTATATGTTCTCATATTTTAACGTTTTCAAATTAGTACAATAGGATGTTTGTTTTCTTTTTTTTCTGATACAATAAGTAATTTCCTTGGTAAATCTTGTGAATTAACGATCCACTCGCCTGCTCACCATTTTTCACTACTGATGAATATACGAAATCGTCCATGATGTTTAAAGAAGCATAAGCTAATGTTTTTGGATGAACCAAAATTCGCACTTGTTACTACCATAAAAAATCTATTTTAAGCTGTTAAAAAATAAACTGTATTAATAGATAATATCGCGTTATTCTTGGAAAAATGGTTCTGTTTCAAACAAACTCGCGAATACATAACTCAGATTAAACATTTTTTGATTGATTGGTTACACTACAAATAGAACCAAACAACCGTCCGGAATTGATTTAGTTTCAAAAACATTTTATTTTCTCATTCTGATTTCGAGGAAACATTTTATTTTGAGTAAGTAAATAAAGGGGATCTGTTTTAACAAGTTCCACAAAATAATTTCAGACAGTTTTCCAATAGTCTTCGGGTTTCTAAAAAAATATTCACAAGCTCAATTTTATGTGTTATAGACTTATAAACACTAGGTAATGCAAAAATTACAGCCATGGATCTATCGTTTTCTGGTAGTTTATACCATGTCTAAAACATGCATAGATAATGTTTTTGTTGATTTTGCCTATTTGAGTGTCTTGGTTAACGACACATTCATATCCGATCATACTTATCAAGTATTACGTTTGGAAATCTCTAAGGAACCCAATTTATCTGTTAGTAGATGCTTTAGGCGATTCAATGAGGGTAATATGGAGATTTTCAAACACGCTGTTCACTGTACGGATTGGTACAGTGTTATTGATTTTAACGCCGACATAGACTTATTGTTCGATGCTTTTTACTCTAAAATAAAAGATTTATTTGAAGAATGTTTCCCAGTTATCAGTTCTCGTAAAAATTTCAGAAAAAAATCTAGACCTAAATGGCTTACTAAAGAAATCAAAGATCTTTCTCAACTACTTAGGGAAATGCATCAAGTTAATAAACATTTAAATAGTGCATTTTATAAAAGCAAATATAATGAGGTTAAAGCCTTTTATACTAAGAGAGTAAAGTTTGAGAAGAAAAATTTTAACAACAAAAGGTTAAGTGAAGCAAAGGATATAAATAAAGAATCTTGGAAAATAATTAATGAAAATAAGGAAAGTAAAGACAAAAATATTACTGAAATTAAATATAAAAATGAAAAATTAATGATAAACGTTTAGTCGGAGATATATTTAATAACTATTTTGCAGAATTCGCAAATACCAGTGAGCCACCTAAAATAAAAACTCCTGTCTTACAAGATAATCAAAATTCCTTATTTTTATATCCAACAGTAGCCTGTGAAATTGAGAATGTAATTTCTAAAGTATGTAGAAAAATATCCTCTGGAATTGATAACATACCTGGTACAGTTTTTCTTGCAGCCAAAAAAGAACTCTCACCGATTATATCGAAAATAGTAAATGTTAGTTTCGAGACTGGTAAATATCCTAAATCCTTGAAGGTTTCAAAAATATCACCGATCTTTAAAAACAAAGGGAACCCACTAGAAATACAAAATTATAGACCTGTTGCGTTGCAATGTCATCTGGCTAAAATATTTGAATTTTGTTTTAACACGCGAATTAACAGATTTCTAGCAAAAATAATTATTTATCGAATTGCCAACATGGGTTTCGTGCAAAACTATCTACAAACACAGCACTAAGTGCAGCGTTACAACATGTTTATAAGGGGTTAAACGAAAAACAAAATGTAATATGTTTGTTTTTTGACATGAGTCGTGCGTTTGATACCGTCGATCATGACCTGTTATTGAGCAAACTAAACTGCATGGGCATAAGGGGCCCTGCAAACACGTGGATAAAATCTTATCTATCTGAAAGATCGCAGCATGTAGTGATCGACGGTGTTAAGTCAGCAGCTCAAATGGTGTGCCGTGGTACACCTCAGGGTTCCTGCATATCACCCACGTTATTTAATTGTTTTATAAATGACCTTCCAGTGAATAATTTGATTAATGATAGGACAAGATTTATATTATTATACGCTGATGATACCAACATTATTTTTCCGAAACCGATCGAAATACAGCTACTATTTCAGGAACTTCTTGTATAGAATATGTAACTGAATGGTGTAATCAAAACGGCATTAAGCTTAATAGCGAGAAATCAACATTTGTAGAGTTCTGTACCAAAAATGTAACATATGATTCATCATTGTTATTTAAAGTAGAGAGCAAGTCCATTGAAAATGTGGATGCTACAAAATTTTTAGGGCTGTATATTGATAAAAAATTATCATGGAATACTCATATTGATAAGATATTACCAAAGCTTGCTTCGACATGCTATTTAATAAAAAGTATTAAAGACACAGTGTCTATTGATATTCTAAAACTTTTGTATTTTGGTGTTTTTCAATCAATTTTAACGTATGGACTGATTTACTGGGGGTCATCTGCATCAGTGAGTCGGGTTTTTTACACTCAAAAGAGGGCAATAAGATATATGATGGGCAAATCAATGAAAACATCATGTAGAGGATTGTTCAAGGATCTTGGTATAATGACTTTGCCGTCCCTATATATTTATTCACTTCTTATTTTTGTGAGAAGTAATATCTCAGAATTAGAGAGAAGGTCTAGTATCCACTCACATAATACACGTTTCGGTCATACTTTACAATTACCTTATTCCAGACTGTCAGTAGGCCAACAGAGCCCTGGATACATAGGAATAAAGGTATATAACCATGCAATGCTACAGCATAAATGCTTTGAAGAAGGAGATAGTATGATAATATTTAAGAAAAAAATCAAACAGTTTTTTATTATGAAATGTTTCTACAGTGTAGACGAATTTTTCTCCACACATATGTAAAACAAAATTATGTTCTATTTTTTATGTGTTTTATGTTTTTTTGTATTCTCTCATTTTATATATGTGTATGTGTGTATATATGTGTATATGTATGTATATATATGTTCTTTTTAAGTGTTTTATCGTTTTAGTTTATACCATTGTTGGTAAAGTGTACATTGTATGTATACACATGACGGTTCTACAATATACAGTTTTTATTGCTTTTATGTAAAATTTTCTGTATGTTCTAAGACAAAATAAATCTATCTATCTATCTATCTATCTATCTAACAGTTATTAATTTATTTGAAAATAAATTTTGCTTTTAACTAACTACAAATGAAATTGACATATCTTATTGAAATTTAGTGGACACACATTTTGGGAGATTTTAAACATTAATTTGCTTTAATAAATTATTTAAGGTGATTCTGCCGCAAGACAGGAATAGTTTAGGTCAATTTTATGTGTTAAAAAGTGCATAAGAGAATTGTACTAATGACCCAAAATTATAGTCTCAAATAAGTTGTACACGATTTAAAATATTTATGTTTGTATCATAACAAAATTCCTCCTTCTGTGGAAGCACGAGATGCGATGTACAGAATCCGAAACCAATATATGGGCGGGCCTATGGATACTGATAGTAGGTTCGCTTCAGAGACCCTAACCTCAGAACAACAAGGGTGGATCAAAAATCCCATCAGAGGCTAGGAATATGCACTTTAATTATGTTACTGGCCAGTTACCTAGGTTACGGTACAACCCGGAAAACTAACTATAGATCAAATAACTACACTGGCCGTAAAAGCATCAAAATCAGTAATCATCATACTGTAATTATTCCCTGTATTTTGAAAGCTATAGACGGTATACTCACATTTTATAATGAGAAATTTGTTTATTTTTTGTTATTTATGGCATGTTATTCTGAAACACTCTATACAATGATGGTATTTAGAAGAAAAAATTATACAGGGTGGTCGGGAAAATGTGGTAAATCTGTTGGGTGCAGATAGAACATGAAAAATTAAGATGACAAGGGTTGGCTGATTTATTTCTTCTGTATGTTACAGTCGACTGTTTGTTTGGTAGTTATCCAAAGACTTTTGCTATTGTTCCGACTCAAGTATTTTCCGACTATTATTCATTTCATTTAAATTTATTTCCATATTTTTTTTTCCTGTTAATAATTCTGGAACTATATGGTGATGTTTTTGCCAACATTTTTATGTTTTTGCCAATTTCTTCATTATGTCATTATATTTATTCCACGGCTTTGCTATATTTGATTACTAATTTTTTAACAGTAAAAATATTTAAGGTATGTGTAATGTAATGCTATATATATAATATATAAATTTTCAAATTGTAACAAATGTTTGAATTTTTCAGAATGGAACAGACGTAGTTGGAGCATTCCAAGATTATGGAGATGTCAATGGGGACATCCGACTAAAGTTTATTTTCTACCGACGCTCTTCTTCCTGCCTACCCACTGAATATCGATGGCAGTTTTGCCGGTGATTCGTTACATCAGCTTGTGTGTTCCGCAATAGGTGTGGACGATTTGTGGAGGAAACATGGACAGTATTATTTAGATCGTGAACACTGATCTGTAGTAACTTACTTGGTTCTTCTTGGGTTTCAAACACAAAAAAGAAACAATTTATAACAATGACTTGGTAGACATATCAATAATGTTGTGCAATTGAGCTCGCTGTAGCGTTTTATAAAGGATGGTTCCAGGCGATTTTTAATTTTCGACAAAATTGACAACCCTCTTTTTGATTGATATTTATCTCAATATGTTCGTTAAATCGATAATCAAGACTTTGCAGCGTCTCTGTAAATGTTCAACATATCGAAGGATTGTTCTTCTTTAGATGATAACAATCCACCATTATGTTTTTTGTTTTTGGTGTTTTTTTCTATTTATACTAAATTGTCAGTTAAACTGTCATTTGTAAGTGTTTTTATAAATATGTACATAAACAAATTCATTTAAACATACCAGTAATGAGGTGTTTTAATTCGTGAGAACTATATTAATGTCCAATATGTCGCAAGTTTATTTGGTAATAAGTAAATTTTGCTATTTAGAAATATTCAACGTTTTTAATAGAAAAAACTTACCATCTTCATTGTAGACAAAGCTTTTAGCAATGAAAACAACTTTTTACATATATTAGATAGATCTATTTCGTGGACCTAATACAAAAAATATACAGTTCTAATAATATAGTAATTAATGCTTAATTAAATTAACAGTGCCCAAAAACTATTCTAGACTTAGACTTCGCAGCACGTTCACAACTTTAATGAGATGCAGTACGAAATTAAATACTATGTAACCACTTCATTAAAACTACATATTTGTGACAGTTTAATAAATAGTTATTAGAGTTTCCTTTATATCTATGTAATTTTCTTTAAACATCACGATGCCTTTAGTTATTTGGTTTAACCTTGCCTCAAAAAAATAATGTATAATTCGTTTATGAATGAAATTTAATGTTGGCAGGCGAATTATTGGGATTAGTAAAATTACTATCATATATACATTCAGTATATAAACGAGCGCTAGATTTTTCAAGATACAGAAGAAAATCTTTGGTAGGTTTAGTCTTAGTGGTGAATAATGAAATTTAGTTTATTCCTTTTGTGCTTATGTCTTGTCGTACCCTACGTATACTCAGCGGTAAGCAATATCATAACTCTAGTAGTATTTTTTAGCGACATTTTAATTTTAGTTGTCAGAGAAGCAGATGAATGCTACCAAGAAGCTTATGAGGAATACATGTCAAAATAAAGCCAAACCAACAAGTGGTAAGTAACTATGTACATTTGTAAAAAATCAAATGACAGGCTATCAAAAATGATGCAAGTCCTTTCGCATGGTATCCACATTCACCAGACCTGAATCCAATGGATTTTTTGGAGGCTTTTTAAAGAGGTGAAATTTATTATGTGGATACTGAATATGTAATAAAATTAATTTTTATCTGTTATTGTGAAAGACTGAGTTAAAATAATACCTATATGGTTTCTAATATCGTAATTTAGTTGGAAAGTCTATTCTTGATGTAATGTTTTAAATGTACTTTGCAGTCCTATTCTTCAGTCTCCTGATTCATTCATATATGTTTGTCATGCGGCAAGTATCGGACTAGAGTCTTGTCCTCATGGACGCGAAATGTGCAAATATTGGCGCAGTTTTTGATTTAAATAGTAAATGGCATGGAATTTTCAACTTTCAAGCAGTACCTATATTATCACTGTTTTTATCATTATATGGGATTAATAGGTTTGTATTGAGCTTCTGATAATCTACCATGTCAATGTTTCATGCGAGACGACGAATTTGATAACGGTGGTGGTTGCTCTCGGTCGGCTACAATCCCGCTCGGTGCTCACACGTAACTATCAATATGGTCGATTGGTACACGTTATAAAATATAGAAAAGGTCAGTTGTACATGATAAGTAATGGACAAAAAACGAGAACCAGAATAGGAGTTCTGTCAGCCAAGTGGCAGAAAATTTATAATTAGTTCTAATTCAACATATGCTGGATGCTCTTTAAGTAAAGTATGCACCTACAATAGAAATACAATATTGTTTCAGCTAAATATTATTCCTTTTTATACTTGCAAGACTTCTTCCTGTTGCAGTATTTCTTGTCATGTCTTGCAAGACTTTCTTTTAAATTTTGTCTTACAATTCGAGCTGTCAAATCTTGTCCTTTCTTGACAAGATCAAGAAAAAGCAATGACGCAGTTCAAGAAGGAGTAAAGGAAAGACAAGAAAACGTTTTAGCAGCTAAAGTACAATTGATTGTATTATATTCATTACTATTTTCCGAAAAACATTACTCATCTTTTATTCGTCTATGGTATCAACTATCCCTTTTTAATTAGTAAAAGTGCGCACTTTAATCATTATCTTTGAAGCTCTACAACTCAAAGAAAGGTAGGATAATAAATAAAGAAAGTCATATTTTTATTAAAATTACTCAGAATTCATAAACCGGCACAACTGAAATTATTTTCTCTGGTATAAACTTACAGGGTGGAAAACTTCGAAAACCCATGTATCTACCCCATTTAATACTTATTTAGTAGTGAAATTTGGTAGTAAATTTTTGTTAAAACAATAATTTAATAGTGTTATATGATAAACAAAATAAATAAATAACTGTATTTGTTTCTGAGTATTCATAAAAACAATTTTATTTAATTTTAACTTTACCACCCCGTATCTTTTCTAATAGACAAATAGACAAATTGAGGACATATTTAATGAAAAAATTTAATGATCTTCCCCTAATTTTGTTTCCGACACATGCTGTAAATCACCTACATACCTTTTTTAATAAAATCTTTTATTTTTAGAACAAATAGATGCAATGCACAAAGGGGACTTTAGTGGTGACAGAAATGCTCAGGTATATATTTTTAATAACCAATCTAATTTAATTTTTAAGTTGTGGCAGAAGGAGTACTAAATAAATTATTCTAATTTAAAGATTTTAGAAGCAACATTTCTTCACTAAAACAGGCTGTATTATAGTTAATAAATTTGGAAGTCTTCTGCGAGACTCGTTAATATTAGGTTTGTTCCAGATTAGTTTGAAACTGTCAACACTTCTTCTTGTGTTAAATTCACTGGTAACTCGTTCTCAACTTATCTGGTCGAATATTTCTAACAGTTTCCAACTGCTGTAAGAACAAACCTATTATGGACGACTGACTTAATCTTGAATACAAAATAGTTGTTTACACATAAATCAAGATTGCTTCAATTTGGTAATTAGTTGCTGCATTGTTGATCCCATGCATTATAACAATTCTAGATTTCTTTGCTGGATCTAATATTACTAGATTTTGATGACTCCTTTTGGGTTAAGATCTAGGTATATACACATAGACATAAATATATGAATTCTTTGATCTTCTGTATTAATCATAATTGATTTCACGTTTTATTCGATACTTTAAAACAGTCATTATTTATGTTTTAGTGCTATCTTCTCTGTTTAATGAACACGTACAAACTGGTAAGATCATAACTTCTTATCAAGTATTTGGGTAGCTGTCTACATTAAGTACATTTTAGCTAACTAAGGAAAATACGTTCGACTGGGAAGGTGGAATCAAAGCTCTTGAGGCCAACGCTCCTGCCAGCGTAGCTGGTCCAGGAACGATCTCTCTCAAAAATTGCAAAGATGCTGTAAAAACGCAAAGTGATAGGTGTGTGGCTTCTATGGAAATCGCTAAATGCATCTACGATGATAATCCCTCGGTAAGTAAATATAATTCACTTAGGTATATTCGGAAAGCATAAAAAGTTTAAGTAAATAGAATCATTACATCACTACTGAGATTTTTTTTTAATTTTAGAATTATTTCTTTCCGTAGAAGAGAGATGTGCTCAACGTAACATTTATGTTATTACTTTAATACAATTTTTTATGGTGTCACTTAATTATTTATAGTGAAATGGTGATAGCTTGTAAAATAAACCTTTATTTATGTACGCAGTTTTATTTCACTCTTATTATACAATTAAACAGTTTATTTTAATGTTCTAACTATACTTCAAGTACCTATCTAAAAATTTGAAAATAAATAGTCTTCTTCTGTTTACCCTGAATTTGAATTAATGTCCTCTTCTCTTGTACATGTCGAATTAAAGATTTAAGGAATGATAGATGCTTGCAAATCCGTAATCCGTATTTCTCTTATACACCTCTTTTTATATTTTTAAGTTTTATTAAAATTAAAGAAACAGTCCAACTTGGGACATTGATCCTTACAGGGTGTTTTTAATGAAGTAGCAAAAATGAGATCACAGATTCCTTAAGTGAAAATAAATCGATTTAACCTAACATACCTATATCCCAAGACGCATAATAAAAAAGATAGAGGGGCCAAAGTTAAAATTTTATTTTCGATATTTGTAAATAACTTCTTAAGAAATCCAAATATTTACATATAATTTGAAAATCGGTGTTTTACGGGCGAGAAATTCAAATTTATTTCTAATTTTGACGTCACTAGTAGAGGGCGCCACTTGTGACACACCGTGTTTCTTTTAAATGACAGAACTTTTTTGCAGCCTAGTGTAAATCGATTTATTTTCACCTAAGGAATCTGTGGTCTCATTTTTGCAACATGATTTAAAAACACCCTGTATAGTGATCAACTTTGTGATATCTTTCGAACATGTTCGGATATACGAACGCAGCTAAAGAATAGTTCAATTGTATTGTACTACGCAGTAGTTCAAATTCGTATCGTCAAACGTAAAAAAACTTAGGTTATATTTAGTGTCAACATTAAATACAAAATAGTATCGAATTGGTTTTGAAATAAATTTTGTTATTCATTACCGATAATTTCCTTTCATTCACTCCTAAATTTAGAACAGCATTAATGAATACAAAGAAAAAATGAGTGAGACGACTGGTAGTGAAATCTTGGATCAATACAGAAATATTTCCACTAAACTGAAAAAGTAAACTAGCCATTAAATAAATGCAACAAGTATTAAAATGTATGTTTCAGGAGATTTTTGAGAAAACCAAATGTGACTGAAGCATGCGAATCATTCGTTTCCTTAGCGAAACAATGTGAAACTTTAGAAATGCCAGCTTATGCCGGACTGTGTTGGATTGCTGCTGCTAGATGTGAAGGGTCTTTATCCAATAATACAGGAGAAACTTCTTGCTTAATACAGTCTGGAAGGCAGTTTTTAAAAGCGGAAGAGAATGACTTTAATTTAGGATGTAGTAGCGTATCTGGAGAGAACCTACAGGTAAACTTAACTCATGTTTTATAATTTATAAAAGTTTTTTTCTGTTTGTACAACTGCAATGGTATTTTATTTATTAGGCTGGTCTCAGTTGTTACACTCATGCATCAAGCAGGTTTCCTGAAAACTGTAGCATTCCAATAGGTTTAAATTTGGAACTAGCTGAATTTTTAAAAAAGATAGATAGGACTGAATACGTTCAGAGTTCTTTAGAAAATGCTGTAGAACTATCCGAAGGCAGATCAGACACAAATATATACTGTTTAGAGCTTATGGCATCTCATTTTTTGGATTCAGGTAAACTTAGTATTATCTTTGTTTATATATTTCCGTGGCTTTGGAAATCACTGTATATTGTATTCTGTCCCAGGGGATTATTTGGCTGCTCTTGAAACTTATTTAGAAATATTCAAGTTACTAAAACAGTTACCAATAAATGGCTCTAGATGTGAAACATTACTGAAGTGTGAAATATACTGTGTATTCTTATTATTAATATTACGTCCCAGTCCCCAAAAATTATCTGCAAACCTGGCGAAAATATTGGAGAAGTATACGTGGGGCGACAAAAATGATGCAAGTCTTAAAGGTATTTAAAACTACTGTGAGTATTTCAAATTACTTGTGTTAACAATTTTAATTTTTAGCTTGTAAAATGACTGAAAATATGTTTCTTTTACTGCAGTCCTTGGTAACTATATGCCAGTCATTGGACACTACTGGTTTAATCGATTTGGAATCAGAATTTTGGCCGTTATTATCAAAGCAGCAAAAGGAATTGCTTCGAATATTAGTTAGAAGTTATTGTTAAGATAATTATATTGTGATTTAAGTAAAAAAAATTAAATAATTGATAATTATTGCATGTTAACATTGGCTTTAGAATATTTTTTTAAGATAGAGCGTTAAAAAAAACTTTATAATCATAATTGTAGTTTCCCTATTTATTAAGAATATATTATTATTCGTACATATTTTTATAGTCTTAAATGCCATGGATCATTAATTAAATGTATCCATTATTGTTTTTAAATGAAAAATACAATATTTTTACTAGATCCGTAAAAAATTAAGATTTGAATTATTTTTGAAATTTTATGCAACCAGTAATACTCTTACGATGTATGCTTAGTAGTATATTTACTAAACATTTTTAAATAAAATTCTAAATATAAAAAGAAACTATTTATCATATTTGTTTGCAAAAGTAAATAGCCAAAATATAAAATACATAATAATAAAGAAAAGACTTTAAGTACCTCTAAATACTTATATTCTGTGGTTATCCCCAGTTATCCGCCTAAAATATATAAAAGCAGTGTTGCCTATTTTTCTAATAATACATACATATCTAAACCTAAACCTCCACATAAATAAGCGAGGCGTGTGAATCATATCTCCAAAACAAATCCTCAAAAAAAATGGGATCAAAAATAGAAGAATATTACAAATCCTTACCACAGCACTGTATTATATCATATTATACCTACTGTACCTGTAGTAAAAAAAAAAAATCTTTGGTAAATGGAAACTGAACCAATCCAGACTATATAGGTAGGACGTTTCAGGGTTTACCATTTTTGTGATAGGTATTAAAATGTTTTAGGTATTTGCGTGGAAATAATTTTTAATGTCATCGATTTTTAATACCTACTAAAAATTATATAAAATATGAAAGTTAATCTAATACCCATGCTAACATTTAAAAGGTTAGGATTGTACATAGATGAAAAGGTGAACTTCTGCCCTCAATAATTTTTGTTATCTAAATATAATTTGATGCAATTTGACAACATAGAGATGTGCACACTGCACTTGAGTAGATACTTGCTATCCTTTTTTATCCAAATAACTTTTCTCGTTTTCTTCAGTTCTTTTAAAAAATAAAAATATAATATTAGAAATAAGGCCAGTTGCAGAGCGTTATTTTGAATATAGACGTATTGTCCAGTCATATTTATATTTTTATTTCAAACTTGTCCCATTTAAAAATGGGTCAGTTTTCCTTCTTAAAATAAATGACCTTGTAACTACTCTCTTATTTATATCGATTAGTTAAGTTACCTACAACAAAATATATGTTGTAGGTACTTAATCTGACACAACCTTTATAATTAAATGCATAAAATGTGACGACACGCATTTCGTACATTTTCGCCCTTATTTGTACTTCCCATACGGACTATTTTGATATTCTAAAAATTAGAAAACCTTTAAATATACACATGACGTCACCATTAGCTTTATGTTCGTGTTCACGTAATGTTTTTCGAATGAGTACGTATTTTCTACGTGTTTGTACATTTTAACAGCACCAGTGAATCGTGTACGGATTTTAAATGAAAAGTGCATCGCAGCTTCATCCTGATTAACCAGTGTGTGTACAGTTATTTAAGGTTAGATTAAAACTTTTCTTCCATAATTGTTTATAATAAACTTCAACACGATAATTCGTCATTTGTGGGCGTTACGAATGAAGTAAATAAACGACCAAAAGCGACGGTTATTTTAGTACAAAAATAGAATAAGTACTGAAAGCGCGTCGCGCGTTATTTTTACTCTAAACATAGGGGAGAGTTTGAGTTTATTCTTGTAGTTTGAAATAAAATCAAAGAGATTCGTATACGACCAGTTGCATGAGTAAATGTGTTTTAGTTTTTGACTTTAATTTAATCTGGACGCAATGGAGTTGAGATCCAGTAGGTCCAGATCCAAGACTCCATATACACAGAACGAAAGCTTCGATAAAGAACGTATCGAAAGAGGAAATCATGTGGAGAAAACTGTTACGAGGTCTACCAGAAGAACAACCACAATCAGGTAAGTAAAGTAGTAATACTTACTTACCTAATATATTTTAATATTTATGTTACTATATATGTAATATATTTTGTGTTCTAAAAAATTTAAATTTAATAATGCGTTTATTCACAAGGTAATATGGTTATTGTTCATACACAACAAATTTTTTAATTCGTAAAATTTGTTTCAATTGACCAATAACTGATAGTACCATGAAGTGGCACATAATATTACAGTTGATATCTTAAAATCGAACAATATATTTTATCTGATACATTTTTTTCTCATGTAGGTAATTTAAATACTAGGCAACCAGATATACAAGTACCACCAGGTAGCCATTCGTATATAAATTTGTTTTCATTTTCCTTATATCAAAACTTATATAGTAGATAAATATTGAGTTAATAAACTGAGACATAAAATTATCTTTTTCGTGACATTTCTACTGCTATATTTATCAGCTCTGCATTTTGGATACATTTCAACACACATTCAGACTAGGCTCTAATTTTTAAATTTCTTTAAATAGGTATATAAATTGAAACTTATGCATATGATTTCTAATACGAATAATCGTCATTTACTGTACCTAATCCACGCAATCTTATTTATCTTTAAGATCTAAGATTTGCGAGAAGATTTGCTTTTCTAAATAAGTCATAAAAGACATTGGTCATGTTCAGCATACTAAGTGTTCACTGATCATTGTTCCTGAGGCATTCTATGTAGCATTAAAGTTTTGGGATCAGTAACCTTTGAACACAGATAATTTAAATTTAAAACTTGTAGTTTAGTTTTTGTACTAAATAGTATAATGTAGAGATGATATATCGATAACAACACAGGAAAATATAAGCAAAAAAAACGAATAATGACCAAGCAGCGTCATGGTAAAAAATGTTGTTCAGCATGGCACTGGTCATATGCAAAGAAGATAACTCAGATGATAACTAATCACTTAGTGATCTGATCGCTACTGCAAGCTGAACGCGATCGTTGTACTTGTGTAGACTTGTCTGGGATTTAAAATTTATAAGATATTTCATTGTTAGTACATGTTTATTTTAAATTAATTTATTTTCAATTTTAATTGGTCAATTATGCTTTTATGGACACTATTCCAGCTTATACCGTACCGTATCAAGTTTTTTTACCCGCAAACATGATATTAACGAGATAGGTTTTTGTTTCCTTCATTATTTCCTCATTCACTTGTTAAACAATAAAAATCATAGCTTTTATAAAATGTCAATTAGTTAAAATCGTTGAAATAATAACAAAAATAATATAAGTTAGATAGTTATTGCCAAAAAATGTCTGATTCTACAGCAGTGGATGATCAGATTGAAATAAAATCTAGTTTCTGCCTTAATCAGATGGTTTAATAATACTCATCAAAAAGCTAACTATAAATTGATTTCAAATTTTATTTAAATTAACATTTGAACAACAAATTAGGTAATGCCAAACCTGATTAACTTGTGACCTTGTCCTTTGTCCACAGTTAAATGAATCTTAAATTAGCATAATATAAAGGTTTGGCATGTTCTTATGAACTAATAAATATGTATATTACTAAACTGTAAAGTTAAACATAGTTCACCTTCTCCCCTACTGTTTAAGATAATCGTAAACAGTTATAAATATTTTCAACACACTTGGAATATAAACACTGCATAACGTTATTTTTTAGTGTATGTTAAATTCACAATAATTTTGTTTTTACTTTAATAGAATTAAGAATTTAATTAAAAAACAAAAAATATATAAATTAAGAGCAACTAAATAAATAAAAAATCATATCTTGTTTGAAATTTCCTTACTAAATTATTCTACTTCTTCATACTGAACCATTCTTTTAGTAGGCATGAAATTTTAAACTCATCGGAATTACTTGGATTTATAAATAGAACAGAAATGTTGAAGATCTAATTTTGATACGAGTGCTACTGAAAGGGAATGTTTTAAAAGGTCTGTCACATGCATAAGTTAGTCAAATTAATTTCTGTGGAAAGTTTAACACAAATACGTATTGATTAAATTTATGCAATGAAACAAAGAGTGGATATTCCAAAGTAAAATGAATAAAAGTACACATTATCTCTCACTTTTATATGAATTTATTTACAAATTAAGTAGTCACGAGAAATCGAGCTGAATATTCTTTAAATGAGAGCTCTTCCATATTCTATGAATTGGGCATTTCTAAGACATTAGTTTATTGATTGTAGTTAGACTGAAGTATCAAAGGAAATGTAATTTTTAATTAACAATTATGCCTAATAATGTATTAATTATATTGTTTGAAAGTTATATACTTTAAATAGAACATGTTTATCTCAAAAATGATAAAATACATTGAACATGGTAGAGCTCTTTGCAGGAAATAGATAGGGGAATTGTAAAATGTCAAATTTGACTGCACCATCAAAATTTTATAAATTTATATACTCGCGTCAAGAATTCAGACGACTTACGTCATACGAAAAATTCATTATATTTTCATCAAAATATTTAAGAAACTGCAATTGAGAATAATAAAACTAGATACTACACTAGAAGTTTGCATTATATATAGCACTAAATTGCAAAGAATTATTGTATTTAACGCGACCAAATATCGAAAATGACATTGACAATAATAACAAATGCATAACGGCAACCATGACCTAAGACGTATGAATTCTTGTCGCCAGTATAATTGTATTGGCAAAAATCACTAAGTGGCTGACATCTGTTGATAAATTTTGGAACTGCTGTAAAGGTGAACAACAAATTACTTGCATAATAGGAGTGTGAACTTTTATGTTTTTTAATATTTTTCTAACATTTTTTCTGTATAAATAGTACCAGAACAGTTTGAAAATAGTATAATTTTATCTTGAATGAAGAAAAATGCAGGATCTGCATAAGACAATTTGTAATAAATTGGGTGTGGGGTGAACAACAGTCCAACAGATACGTTCTGTGTACCTGTAGTAGAGATTTTATAAAAAGTATACAAAAATGCAAAACAGAAGAATATATTCACAAAATCTCAGAAAATGTGTGCTGTTTTTCAGTGCTCCTCTTACTGTACATTTTATATTTCCCTGCATACATAAATTTCCCGTAGACCTGAAATTCTGAGGCTCCCTAAATTGAAAATCAGGAGACCGATAACAAAATACATAAGAGTATGTAGCAAACATTATCTTACAGATTGTATGCCAAGTAATATTGTGAATTATTTAAGGATGTTGTTAAATCTGTATTACACGGCCAATTTTCCCTATTTAATAAAATATATATTTCATGGGGTGACTGAACTAAAGCAGACATCTGTAAGTATAGGTTTTTGATAACTTGGGGCTGTTCACATTCTACCCCACAGAAAATTATATGTCCCACCTTAAAAACAGCTCTCGCTTTTCAGAAGTCACTACAATCTCCCAAGTAGTCCGAAATATCTCTCGAACCGATCCATTATATCTAAAAATGAAAGGTTTGGAGCATATTACAAATTCACAATGTACTCTATGAATTTGTCTTACATTAAAGTTAAAATAAGTTCTACAAATACACTTTCACCTTAAAAATTACATAAATACAAACAATTACACCATAAAACACAACATCTCTGGTGATTAAAAGAATTATAATCTTTAGCGGCAATTGTAAACAAATCGTTGATCACCTCTATATCCAACATCTTGAACACCATCTAGTGGTTTGTGAATTTCGCAAATAATGAAGCATGTCAAAATTCAATTTAAATAATTAAAATTATATTGCTGAGTTACTACTGTCACCTAAATTTCAAGGTTGCCAAGGTAACCGTTTAAAAACTGTCACTGAAATTCAATATTTAACTTTGTATTTGGTAGTTCTGTATATCTGTGGGAAGCCAGATAGAAAAAAGGGTATATTAAGTACTGACATTATTTAAATTTCTCTATCATTTGACCACTAGTTTCTGGAGACCCTGTATATTAGTGTATAAAGTTATCAGATATTTGTTTTAGTTTACTTTCAATCATTATGTACAGTAAACAAAATCAGTTGTTCCAATTTTTGTCATTATTTGCCAACAAGGATCCTATTAAGCTCATACGATTTGATCAATAAACACGATCTACTTTTGTTTACGTACTTCCAAAGACGTAACAAAAATACCATGCAAATTTTATCTTATCTTTACAGGAGTAATGATAATGCCACGAGTTCTACAGACGAATTTACTTCTTATACTAGGCCAGTAAGGAGATCTACTCGTTCTGAAAGGAATGTCCGAAAATTGTACAAAACCTCAGACTATTCTTCGGAAGATGGTGAGAACGAGGTTAGTTCAACGAAGACCATAAGTCAGAATGAGAAAAATCAAATCATAGAAGATGCCAGGGCTGCGGCTAACGGCACTAATGAAGTGTCGGCCCTGAATTTGTATAAGAAATCTGGACGATATTGGGAGTAAGTATCTTATTGTATAAATTGTGTTTTAATGTACAATTTATTTTATGCAAAATTTGCCCATGATTATAGGAATTCTGTTGATGCGGAATTGTGGTTAAATATTATCGCAATATACAGGTCGTTTCTGAAAAATGCCATATTTTAAAGTGACAAAATTTGTTAAATTAATAAAATAGAAAATTTTGAAACTGATTCTGATTAAGGTTGTCAGTCCCGGAAAAGAATTTCGATTTCGGGATTAGAAATTTATAATCCCCAATCCCAGGATTGATCCCGGGATTGATTGATTGGTCGATACATTACAAAAATTAATATTTTTTTAAGTTTTATTCACTCATGCCATTATTCATAACATTTATTTAAATTATAACAGTTACATTTTTATGTCGGTGTCGAACAAAAAGTCATACTGGGTGTTACTAATCAACTAAACGTCACCAAAAGATTTCTACTATGAAAATAAAAACAAAAATACTGTAAATAAAACTTCATCGTTTACTTTTTGTCCTAGTCTATTTTGTACCTAGATATTTTTCTTGATCAAATAAATAAAATATATTCAAATTATATGTATACATCCATTTCAAATATTTTTATTTCATCAAAGCCACTTTAGTTACCATTCTCCTGGCTTATCTGATAAAGTAAACAAATGTTGTTATAAAATTTTGCCTAATATTTATACAATTATAAATTGAGTTAATACTTTGTCATTAACAACATATGTTATCACATTTTTATCTTATTACTTTATCATTACCCCAACATTATATTCAAAAATAGAAGCGATTATATGAGGGCAGGTTCCACGTTTATCATTAATTAATCTCATTAAAGAAAATTAAGAATAAATATACTTAGCTGTAATCTTCAGAGTAAATTTATATCATCCAATATTTATGACTAATATATTGTGTTATTGAAATATTTTTTCTGATAGATTGAAATTAAAATCGAATTAAATATTTAAATTAATGTTTATTTTTGAATGTAGAAAAAATCTTATAAAAGTTGTATTGCATGTTGAAAAAACAATTGAACATTGATAGTTCTGTTTTTTAAATGGAATACTTCGTATTTTTTAAATTTGAAAGGTTCTGTTTTAAATATTACAGAGTTAACTATTACAAAGTACAAAAATTTTAAGTTTGATGCTTATGATAACCGTCGAGATGGTTTTGAGCTATTAAACAGCTGTGCGGCCACTTTTCAGAGCGTTGCCAATTGTAAATACAATGAAAGTAAACATTTTCATTAATAATGGTACCTGATATGAGACATTTATTTTCTATTCCGTTGTTACAAACTCCTAAAACGATATTTTCTCTCATTGCTGGTCCGTCAGGATTACCCATCAAAAACAAAACACCATTGTCCAGTCTCAATTCAAGTAGCTCATTTAGAAATATTTTTAAAGGTGATTCCTTCTTATTTATCTCTACTATTAAAATGTTTGTACTTAGTCATAGAGTTGTTTTCTAGAACAAACTTTTTAATAATATTTCACATATTTGTATGTAAAATTTACCTTATTTGCAAATGGAACTACCATTTGAGACCCTGTTATTTTTTTGTTTTTTATTTTCCTATAAAAACGCTGAGGCCTCAAGTGTGAAACATTCTACATTTTCTTTAATTTTATTAAGGCTTACGGTGAGCGCTCGATCCAAAGGGATATAGTTTTCGCTCAGTAACTTCTCAACGAAAAATGATAAAAATATGCGGTTTTTAAAAAAAATTATTTTACACTTTTTCAAAATTTCAAAACACAACGTTGACGTAAAATAATATTTATAGTCTATTAAAAAAAACCGCATATTTTTATCATTATCCGTTAAGAAGCTACTGAGCGAAAACTATGGGTTTGTTCCAACACAGCAAGAATCGATTCCGAACCGTCCAGAATTAGTCAGTCAGTTAAGTTGTTAATGTACTCTCGGCGAATGCGACGTAAGACGATGTTGGTCAAACATTTCTCATGGTTCTGAACCGGTTCTCGACGGCTGTTGGAACAGACCTTATATATCGTTTGATAGAGTGCTCATTGTAAGCCTTCATATTTTTGTTATGTGAAGATATATTAATGGCACAATACCTATACATTCCATTTAAATTATTTTTATATTTATTTTTTTAAAAGAGATAATTTTTTCTCCAGTGTGTAAAAGAAATAAAATAAAAATTATCAAGGTTTTTTTTAATTCAAAAGAAGATTCACTTTTTAAAGTACACAGAATTGGTGTGTTTATTTTGTTATTGATTTCTTGGTAAATATTTATTTATTTATCAGATATTTTAATGAGATTTTTACATAGATTTGCTGAATCTTTGTTAAGTTTTCATCTTATTGAATATATATTTCATATTTTGTTTATTTGTTCATTTTTATATTTTTTTAGAGAGGTATATTTATACCATTTTTTATATGTTTATACCAACATTGAATTACATCCATGATTTTGTACTGTACTTACTGTATTGTAAAGGTATTTAATCGAATTCAGATCCATATTATTATTTTTTTATTTATTTAATTTTTTTATTATTTAAGAAAAAAATAATATCATTTTTACATATTATAAGAAACTCTTTTGAGAATTGATTTACTAAGGTTTTCTCCATCGTTTCAGTGTATACCCAAAGACAGACTGGACATATTCCCAACATTCGAAGGATAGAGTAGAACTGGCACCTGGCATTGTTGCCATGCCAAACATGTCTCGCAAGACCATCCATTCTGTCCACGAGTCTGACAGTTCACAGTCCCAGATGGACTTCACAAACAAGGAGACCAACACGGACACTTTCTTATCAGAGTCACAGTCGAACTCGAACGCACAGTCTGACTACATAAGCAGGTACGCCAACACTGACCTGTACAGCGCCCGTCCCAGACAGTTGTTCAATAATAATTACGACAGCGACTATGAGATCTACGAGAAGAGAACCTACACTGTCCGTAGATGGAGGCGATTTGTATTGCCCGTAGTGAGGATTTTCACTTCGATCCTGACGGTGTTTTACTACGGGTACGAAGTGCAAACTTCTTGGTTGGCCAAGTTGCATAAGTTCACCAGTAGGGTCATGCTTCTGGATACTTGGCTGTTGGTGAAGTCGGGACGAGGCAATAAAGCATCAAGACTCATAGCATTGTGCTTGCTGCCTTTGCTGCTGTTTGGAGGTGAGTTTATAATGTACAGGGTCCAGTTCCCAATACAGAAAATTCAAGAAGCAATAGAATTGCGGGAAACAATTTGAATTTGTTATTAAACATAGAATGCTTTGTTTTCCAGAGATAAGAGTGCTTGAAGTTTTTATTTTTCCCGAGACTATTTTTAAATATGCGTTGAATGAATATTATGTTTTCTTGCAGAATACAAGATAATAGCATTTAAAGATGATAATTTTAGGTAGTTAAATATATTTGTTTGAGAACTGTTTTAAAAAATTGTATAAAAAAATATATAAACCTCAAATATATCTGGAAAACGGTGTATATTAGGGATAATGTCCATTATCCTTAACTTATTCATTTTCGATGTTTAATGGTTAACTTTTCTTCTTCTATTTTTTACCTTGGAAACTGGTCCACCCTGAATAGTGTGGCGTATTAAACTCGTTTCATTATATTTTAACTTTGATCATTTATGTTTAAAATTGATGCATTAGGCACTCAGCAATAATTTTCTTAAAATATATTTTTATATAATTGTTTCTATTCACAGAACAAAAGAATTTCAATATGCATAAATTTCGTATAATTAACTTCAGGTTTTTTTTTCATTTTTTTTTACATTTTTTTTTAATATAATTAGTTTTGCAATTTAAATAGTTTTAAATTTTGTTTTTTGCATATTATTATTCAATGCTTTTTAGTTAAATTGTAATATAAAAATAAGTTTATTTCAGTGACTAGGTAGGTATAGCTTATTTATTCTAATATTTTCAATATTTTTTATCAAAAGCCGTCATAATTAACTTTAATGGAGTAAAGCTGTTTGAAGGCGTCATGCAAATGACTGTTATTTTTCTCGCCTACTCTTGCCGGAATTGATAACCTTTTGTGACATTAAATTGCACAGTTTCATACACAGAACTATCTTAAAATATTAATAATTAACGGATTTATTTTGTGATATAAAAAATATTAATTTTCAATAATGCTTTAAATGTTATTAACTAATTAATTAATTTCCTATTTTCAGAATTTGAAATTTCAATAAATACATTTCTGGAATATTTGATAAAATTTGCGCGACTGAAAACTTGGTAATGTGTAAATTGGTTATACAGGGTTTTATAATAGAGTAGGTCAAGCCATTATTCACATATTCATTGATCATAATAAATAATATTTTCTT